>OX457029.1:64063712-64327242 GCA_949752745.1 Protula sp. h YS-2021 | reverse complement strand
TGTTGTGACACTTTTTTAACCAGTATCTGGAATAAGTTAGAAAAACCCTGAACTCAAGCATCGTCTGTGTGTCGTCTGCTTAGTGCGCATGCGCAGATCGACACGGGTTCGAACTTTACTTGAGAACTTCTTTTCACTTTAGAACTGCTTTTGACTTGAGAACTACTTTTCATTCTGAAATTACTTTTTACTTCAGAATTACTTTTCACTTTAGCCAAGTGGCGAAGGAATACTAGATGCCAGAACAACACAACTGAGTCGCCTGTAGTCGACAAGAATTTCCCACTCACCAAACGAACTTCAAATTTGCAATTGCAAATATAGCGGCTTCAAAGGTCACAACCAGGCAGACCTGCGCGTGTGTTGTTGTTGTTTTTCTTTTGCTGTTGTTTGCTTCTTTTTTTTTTTTTTTTTTGTTTACCTGATTTGTGTCGGTGAAGTCGATGGTTTTGATCATCTCGGAAGCCTTACGCAGCAGACTGCAGGCCAGCTGGAAAATCTCGAACAACTGCGTGTCGCGGAACGAGGACGAGATTTTACGATGTTTTGACAACGACCTGTTCGTCTCGGCCTAAAATGAGATTACACTGATGAGACTTTCCCATTTTTTTTTTTTTTTTGCACATTTTTTTCTTATTTCTTTTGTGTTCAGCTTAGACTGGCCACTTTATAGGCAATTTTGCACGTCTTTTGAGCTTAAACCGATGAAAAAATGAGGCAAAATTCGCTTTTGATCATCTTACGTTTTTGTTTCAAGGGGGGGGGGGGGAGGGGGAGATGAGCGAGTTGCAGAGTGTGTCATGGTTAATACTAACCGTATTCATCTCGACCACCAGCTGCGCCAATAGCTGCACGCCAATCATCACGTGATGCGTCGCCCCACTCTGCGCATACAACACCACAGAAAGTTAGATTGCAACCACTCCTCGTATAACATGAGTCAAAATATTACTTTATTTATTTGTTTGTATTTACAGTATTTAAATTTAACAGGAGTCAAAATATTACTTTATTTGTTTGTATTTACAGTATTTACAGTGATTACCAGAATATGGTAATCACCAATTGTTACGCAACAATTTCAGAATGTTAAACATACCAACCCCCCCCCCCCCCCAAATCCTCCCTCCTCTTACTGAGATATCAAACATTCACCATAAGGCACGGTCACGAACCTCCCCCCCCCCCCTCCGACCCCACCCACCCACCCCAACAATGTACTTAACGGACGGCTTCCCCACACCGTTAGTAACCCCACAGTGAATCTCAATAGCATGCTGTGTACATCGCGAACCACAAAAAAACAACGGTCCAAATGAATCCCTGTAAGGTACGGTCACAAACCCTCCCCCCTCCCCCCCCCCCCCCCTCAGCGGGAATTCTCGCCACTCGCTCACATTGAGGAACTGGTTGATGTCGGCGATGACGTTCCGGAAGACGAACTGCTCCTTGGCCGAGTCGAACCAGCCCTGCTTGGTGATGCGCCCGAAGAGCTGCACGAGGCCCTGGGACACGAAGTTCTGCAGCTTCACCCTCGTCGCCAGGTAATTCAGCACATAATTTCCTGTAACATAAAGGGAGGGCGGGAAGGATTGGAAGCTGACTGGACTTAACTTCAACTAAACTGAATTTGGAATATTCAACATTTGCCGTTTCACTTAATAGAATATGCTGCAAAAAAATATGTCAACTGTGCGAAAACATATTTCGCATGGTTCATGCAATTTAACCATTATAATTGCCAGCAAAATTAAAACATGATATGAAACTAGCTTGATAATTAGTTATAACAATTGTACAAGTCAGTCTTAAATAAAACAGTGTCGTTACGGAACTATTTTTTCAGCGCTGGAACAAAAACAATGTAGGACTCACTGATATCAATGCGCTGCTCTAGCGGCAAGACGACATTCGGTCGGGTGACGAGCTTCGTCAGTGTGGTCGCCGCTAGTAGCTGAGCGTACGGGGACTGCAACATACACAAGAAAACCCACGGATCATTTCATGGTAAGAGGGCGGCGGCGTTTGGGGGAGGGGGATACAGCCCGAACGCCCGATCCCGTTTGTAAAATACTGCAAAAATTTAAAATTTAAAGACCATTCTCCCCCCCCCCTCCTCCCCCCCCCCCCCCTCCGAATTGCTGGTGTCTGATTAGTTTCCATCACCCACCCTCCCCAAAATCGACTTAGATCCCGAACAGCTAAAGCTCCGACATCTACTTACATCGCCCCGTTCCAGCAAGAGTTGACATTTGTTGAGGCAGTCGGGGGAAGCGGTGAACTGAACGAGCGCTTTCTCCGCCTCGCTCCGCAGGTTCGCATCCGTCGTCTCGTACAGCTGCTTACACAGGACTTCCAGCTGCGCCACCTCCTGGATGAATACCAAGTCCACATATACACGCTTGGCCTGAACAAGTACCAAGCCCACATATACACGCTTGGCCTGGACAAGTACCAAGCCCACATATACACGCTTGTCCTGGACAAGTACCAAGTCCACATATACACGCTTGGCCTGGACAAGTACCAAGCCCACATATACACGCTTGGCCTGGACAAGTACCAAGCCCACACATACACGCTTGGCCTGAACAAGTACCAAGCCCACATATACACGCTTGGCCTGAACAAGTACCAAGCCCACATATACACGCTTGTCCTGGACAAGTACCAAGCCCACATATACACGCTTGGCCTGGACAAGTACCAAGCCCACATATACACGCTTGGCCTGGACAAGTACCAAGCCCACATATACAAGCTTGTCCTGGACAAGTACCAAGCCCACATATACACGCTTGGCCTGGACAAGTACCAAGCCCACATATACACGCTTGTCCTGAACAAGTACCAAGCCTACATATACACGCTTGTCCTGAACAAGTACCAAGCCCACATATACACGCTTGGCCTGAACAAGTACCAAGCCCACATATACACGCTTGGCCTGAACAAGTACCAAGCCCACATATACACGCTTGGCCTGAACAAGTACCAAGCCCACATATACACGCTTGTCCTGGACAAGTACCAAGCCCACATATACACGCTTGGCCTGGACAAGTACCAAGCCCACATATACACGCTTGGCCTGGACAAGTACCAAGTCCACATATACACGCTTGGCCTGAACAAGTACCAAGCCCACATATACACGCTTGTCCTGGACAAGTACCAAGCCCACATATACACGCTTGTCCTGGACAAGTACCAAGTCCACATATACACGCTTGGCCTGGACAAGTACCAAGCCCACATATACACGCTTGGCCTGGACAAGTACCAAGCCCACATATACACGCTTGGCCTGGACAAGTACCAAGCCCACATATACACGCTTGGCCTGGACAAGTACCAAGCCCACATATACACGCTTGTCCTGGACAAGTACCAAGCCAACATATACACTCTTGTCCTGAACAAGTACCAAGCCCACATATACACGCTTGGCCTGAACAAGTACCAAGCCCACATATACACGCTTGTCCTGGACAAGTACCAAGCCCACATATACACGCTTGTCCTGGACAAGTACCAAGCCAACATATACACTCTTGGCCTGAACAAGTACCAAGCCCACATACACACGCTTGTCCTGGACAAGTACCAAGCCCACATATACACGCTTGTCCTGAACAAGTACCAAGCCCACATATACACGCTTGTCCTCCCGTGGCCTACCTGGTGTCAGGATAAGTCGCCATCAATCCAACTCACCACAGACGACTTGGCAACTTTTGTGCCAACTCACCACAACTTGCACACCACATATTTCGTTCTTTTATTCTGTATTCTTATTTTAGCATTTCTTACCGAATAAGACTTTTGCTAATTGCCGAATCGAATGTTTAAAGTTCTTTTGAAACAGTTAATTGCGTTTAGATACATTGTTAATTATCATCTCTCCGAAAGTTAAAAAGCTCTTTAAAAGCCATTTTGTTTGCAACCTACTTTTTCGTAATCTACACTTAAAAGAAAGAATGGAACACAACTGAACGACTGGTCTAGCGAATACAAATTAATTGCAATTATTTGTGAAAAGAAAAAATAACACATTCCGCACATTAATTGCAATCACTTGTGCTCTTGCAAAGTTGTATGTTAATTTGCTAAATGATTTTCAGTTGGTTTTAGTTTCTTTGACAGGTTTAGTTTACGTTTTAGTGAAAGTTTAATGGATGAATGCCACTTTTTTATCAATATTTGCGTTGATTTTGCAGTTTTTATTCAATAAAAAATGTAAATACTCACTGTTTTTTTTTTAATTTGCATTTTACACACCATTTTCCGTCACATTCAATTTTATATATATATATATATATATATATATCGATTATCCAACCTATTTATGGAGTCGTAAAAGAGGACCAGACAACATGTTGGTGAGTTGGCACACAATTCCTAACCCTTGGCGAGTTGGCTGTGGTGACTTGGTATAGGGGTTTATGGCGAGTGGGATTGATGACGACTTGTCTAGAAACCGCCTACCTTTATGGACACTTTTTTTTTTTTGGTCCATTAATCGCTGACGCTCTTTACAGAATACGAAAACCGGCCGCCACAAAGCATACAACCGCAAAAAAAAACTGCTGGTGTCTACACCTGTCTCTAATTCATTGGTTCGGGTGGCTAAGCACCCAAAATAAGAAGAAAACTTGACTACGTCTCGAGGAGTACGTCTATACCCCGTGGGGGATATGGTGTGTGTAAGGCTTTTGCGTGTTGACAACGCAAAATTTAAAAGTGGAAGGATAGATAGACGTAGTGTCTAATATTTAAACGAATCAATCCATTAACCAGTAGGCGCGTGAGAATGTCGTAGGAACGCTAAGTAAGGCGCCAATTTTCAGAAGTCCGCCATTTTGTCAATTTTTGCCCTATTCGGAAAATTCTTAATCACTGCACTGCGGAAGGTTCCAGAGAAGCCGTGTACAAAATTTGAAACGAATCTGTCTATTAACGTGGCCTGTAGACGCGTGAGACTGCCGTATATACGCTAAGTCCAGTGCCAATTTTCAAAAGTCCGCCATTTTGTCATTTTTTTTCCGATCCGGAAAATTCTTGGTCACTGCACTGCCGAAGGATCCAGAGAAGCCGTGTACAAAATTTGAAACGAATCCATCTATTAATGCAGTCTGTAGGCGCATGAGACTGCCGTATATACGCTAAGTACAGTGCCGATTTTCAAAAGTCCGCCATTTTGAGTATGAATATCAATATCCTAGTATGGCCTTCGATATGTAATTAGGTATATTGTTACATCATACTGAGACAGTTTGAAGTGATCTGAGTGATAATTATCCACGAACTACAACTTTTAGTCAGATCTGTTATACATCATATTAGGCCTGGGACAACAATTAATTTACTTATATGTCTCTTTATAACCTATCAAAATATGACACCTTCCCTACATCTGGAACAGCAAAGATAACCATGTGTCTATATGTATTGACCCTTCACATGGACAAAAACAGTAAGAAATATAGGATATGACAATTTACTTTTCGAGATATTTTTGTATAAAGATTGGCACCCTCGAAAAGTGCCCCATCAACGCTATTTTCATTAAAATTTGACAATTTTCCTTTCTCTATTTTTTCCAGGCCAATGAAGTTACAGTCTTCTGTTTTTCTCGCGCATAAATTCCACTTCTCTACAAATGTATCCTTAGTTTATTTCTATACACAAAAATGATCGAAAATCAGCACCATCTGCTGCGCAACTACCGTTTTCCAATCTTTCGTTTGTTCATCAACTATCAGGAAGTAAACAATTGCGATCCGATTCCTATCATTAGGATATAAAAATCCCCATTATTGCCCACAACACTGAATACGCCACTGCGGGAACACTCTTTACTCGAGCCTGGGAGTTTGGTCAAAGTCGAAAATAATGGGCCAGAATACTTCTGTGTGTGCTTTAAAAAAAAAAAAGCCTACCAGTTTGTAGCCCCAGTTGACTCTTGCGGTCTTCCTATGACAGCAAGAGTCATAGTTCCTACAATAGGGAATGTCACTGATGTCAATTTTCAAATCTCGGCGCACGACTGGGGCCAACGGCGTTATTTTAGAAAGAGTGCATCACATAAATGGCCCAATTATAAATTATGGCGCACAAGTTTTATGGTCAGATAACAACTTTTTACTGAGAAAAATATGTGTTCTCTTGACATCAGGATATCGAATCCGTCATTATCGCCCATAACAACAGTGAATCCACAGTTGCAAAACCACGCTTTACTCTAGTTTCCGAGTTTCGCTGAGGTCGAAAATAATGCGCCAGGGTACTTCTCATGTGCTTTTAAAGACAAGACCTGCCAGTTCGAGCCTCGGTGTCCTTGAACGTGCGCCGAAAGATCCAGACCCTCGAAAATTGAGATCAATGGCCATTTCTACTGCAGGAACTGTGACCCTTTCTGTCCTAGGAAGATGGAAAGGGTCCGCTGGGACTACTTGTAACCAGTTTGAACCTCAGTGACATAGGAAGTGCGCCGAAAGATCCAAAGCCTAGACAGTTGAGATCAATGACCATTTCTATTACAGAAACTGTGACCCTTTCTGTCTTATGTAGATAGAAGTGGTCAGTTGAGACTAGGCCGAGGCTTCGAATCCGAATTTGTCCGAAATTCAACGCCTTTATTGACATTTGCTAGCTCCAAGACGCGGTGCGCTAAAAAGTTTCCAGGCACCGCTTCAAAGCCTCGCTATACAACGATAAGCAAGTCAACTGCGCTCGCTTCGAGGCACCCCTGTGGCTACTTTGTGCGAGATTCAACGACCAATCTTTTTTTATTGGCATTTGCTAAAGGCCATCAAAGTACAACGGTAATCATATACAACTTCTGTGTTACGCTTTCTTTAAAAGAAAATAATACGGAAATAACCCCAATCTCCCGCAATAATTGACATTTGTTTGTATACAGGGAGAATACTTTATTACGTGAAATAGCAACAATAAGTTTTGCAATTATCCACCACAAAACTTTTAAATTTATCTTTAAACTAGGCTAAAAGCATCGGTGGAAGGCCATGTTCTGCCACAATATACACATGTATTTGAAGGGAGTTGTATAAGAGATTTAAGTTGGATAAAGAAACAAATATTCTATTCATTTTACAACTTAATTCCTAACAAAACTTGAGTAAAATGCTCTCTGTGCTTCCGTACTCAACCGTTCACATTTGCCGTGTTGCCAAAACATGAACAGTCTACTTTCAAAAACAGCGAAAAAGAAGTGCGCAGCAAATGAGTCACTGATGACCCAAATGCAGTATAACCGCTGGCAACGATTACCACGAGCTAACACTGCAGGGCAGCACTGGCACACAAGTCAATAACAGATGCAGTCACACTTCAATGCTCAATCTAAAGAAAGCATTGCCACGAAACCCATAAAAATGCCTCTGTATTTTTTTAATCTATTCAAAAAAAATGTTTTAATATTTCATGAAAACAGTGACTCTTTGAAACAAAATCAATAAGCTATCGAAGTTCAAAGAATATCGGCCAAAACTCAATAACAAAATAGTAGGCCACAATCCACAGGTTAACAAATCGCTGTGACTATGGCAAATCTAGACGACAAGTTGCGACTTGTTTCATGGTCCAGTATTCCTAAGTCGCTGTTTTTCAGCTTCTTTCAGACGAAATGCAATAAATGTCCTACTCATTCAATGTTTGAGACAAACCCTAATACGTTCCTCAATGGGAGGTGATCTATATTCAAAGCAGATGCATGACATCACAAAAATCTTCAAATTTCATTGGCCCACTGTAGTTACTATTAGTTGACTCATCAATGAACGTAAATATATTATGAATGAAAGTAAATTTATGACTGAAATTGGAACCGTCTCAAAAAAAAAATCCCCCAAGCGGAATGTAGCACTATAGGAAGGCCAGCTTGGGCTGGCCTTCCAAAAAGAACGTAAAAATAAAAAGTCAAATATTGTGGGTATACAACATAAATTTATACCTAACTCTGCATCTATCAACTTTTTTAGTATGTATTATAGAAATAAACTATGACCCCTTTATTTAAATTTTCGGTCCCTTGACTTTGGTCACGTGACATTTAAAGGCCAAAATGTAAACAAACATTTGACAGGTGGGTGCGGAAGCTAACTTTTCTGCACTTTAATGAACAAATAAAAGATATACAGCTCACTAAAAACTATGCCTGTTTTACAAAAAGGGCATATTGGGCATGAACTTTCTGTAGATGTTTGAATAAAAGGGGCTGAAATGCAGGATTCGTGCCTCAGAAAACATGAAATTGACCCCTATTAGGGGAGAAATGGAAGGCTTCGTAGCTCTGACAGAGAGATGTACGTTATTATACAAGTCAGAGCTACTCGGAGCTAGACATTTGCTAAATTCCCTCAAAGGGCAAGTTACACGTTCAACAAAAGAAATGGCTCCCTATTACTGGAACAATGGAAGGTTTTGTAACTCTGACATAGAGAGATACGTAGTTATTTTAGGAAGAGCTAACTTGGAGCTGTAGCCGAGTTAGCTCCAAGAAGCGGTGCGCTAAAGTTTCCAGGCACCGCTTCAAAGCCTCGCTATATAACGATAAGCAAGTCAACTGCGTTCGCTTTGAGGCACCCCTGTGGCTACTTTGTGCGAGTTTCAACGACCCATTAGTTTTTATTGGCATTTGCTAAAGGCCCTCAAAGTACAACGGTAATCATATACAACTTCTGTGTTACGCTTTCTTTAAAAGAAAATAATACGGAAATAACCCCAAATCTCCCGCAATAATTGACATTTGTTTGTATACAGGGAGCATACTTTATTACGTGAAATAGTAACAATAATTTTTACCATTATCCACCAAAAAACTTTTAAATTTTTATTTCAAAAAGAACATAAAAATAAAAGGTCAAATACTGTGGGTGTACAAACTAAATTTATACGTAATTCTGCATCTATCAACTATTTTAGTATATATTTTACAAATAAACTACAATCCCTTTGTTTAAATTTTCTGACCTTTGACTTTGGTCACGTGACATTTAAAGACCAGACTGTAAACAAACATTTGACAGGTGGGTGCGGAAGCTAACTTTTCTGCACTTTTATGAACAAATAAAAGATATACAGTTCACTAAAATCTGTGCCTGTTTTACAAAAAGGGCATATTCGGCATGAACTTTCCGTAGATGTTTGAATAATACGGACTGGTATGCAGGATTCGTGCCTCAGAACATGTGAAGTTGACCCCTATTAGGGGAACAATGGAAGGCTTCGTAGCTCTGACAGAGATATATACGATGTTATACAAGTCAGAGCTACTCGGAGCTATAGCCGAGTGGGTAATGTCTTTGTAAATTGTCTGGTTTTGGTATTTTGAACAGATGATACCTCACAAAATTTATAGTGTTCAATGTGAATCATTAAAATATATCATACAACGTGTGAATAAAATGTTACAATTATTTTTTAAGAATGTAGTTTGACTTTTCTCTAAAAAATCACTGAAAATCAACCTGCTCGTTCGCCATTTTGTTTAGGTTTTTGTAAACAATTTGTCCGCGGGCGTACAGTTATCCCGATATTTTTTTTAATTTCAGAAAGAATTTCCGAAATATAAAATTGATTTTTATTTTTTGATTTGATTTGATTTATTCATCTGAACACAGAGCTGAGCAAATATATATATATATATATATATATATATATATATATATATATATATATATATATATATATATATATATATATATATATATATATATATATATATATATATATATATATATATATATATGAATCATAATATTACATAGAAATTTTGAACAGAGGAAAAGGCGATTTCAGTAAGCAAATGCTTATAGAACGAAATCGTCATAAGACTGAACCCGAATTTACCTCATGATAGCATCGAAAAAACACTGGAACTACCACATTTAGAACAAACCTCACCCATTCTAGTTAAGCGTAAGCCGTCTTGGAACTGATACCGGTACCTTTAATAATCGTTATTAAAGACTGTTTTCATACTGAAGAAAGATATTTTTCTTGTACAATTGTTTGAACATGCAGAAGTTTTTTGCATTTTTGACATCATCCAGTAAAGTATTAAAAAGAGCGATACCATAAATACATACACAACGACCTTTTAAGGACGTTCTTGCATACTTGGTCTTACATTTCCCAATGCTTCTTAATGAGCATTACGAGTTAGCGTCTCTAATAGCTACTTTACATTGAATATTTTCGGGCAAGTTACCCAAATAAGCTTATACATTACAGTAGACACTCTAAAATCAACTAAATCATAAAACTTTAATAACTTTAAATAAAGAAACAGAGAATTTGTGTGATCGTATTTGTTAACTTTACAAATAATTCTAACTATTTTTTTCTGGAGTAAAGAGATGCATTTGGTTGCATATTTATAAGCAGTACCCAACACTTCAACACAGTAAGAGATATACGGTAGGAAGAGAGAACAGTATAATGTGCGTAGCGCACCAACATCTAAAATATCTCTACATTTATATATAACACCAGTACATTTCGAGAGTTTTTGTTTGATATTAAAAATATGATTGGACCAAGTCAGCCTACTGTCACCCGGAACACCTACGAACATGATTACATACACTCTGTCTATTTCATATTCATCAATTTTTAGGGTAAAATTTTCAAAAGAAGGCTCATTTGTAAAAACTATATAATTTGTCTTTAACACGTTGAGCGACAGTTTGTTGAGTTTAAACCACATATTTATATTTTCTAGTTCTACATTCATAGATTCACAGATTTCTACAATATTATTACCTGATAGGAACAAGTTCTTGTCATCAGCAAAAAGCACAAATTGAATGAGAACCAACTGAGAAAACATAAAAATTGCCCCTATTTTGAATACGCATGGTAACACATATGTGCTTTTAGTAGTGCGCGTTCCCGCCACCTTTCGGAAAAATGTTATTCTGAGAGCCTTTTTGAGTGACATTTTTATCTATATTTCGGCTTTTTGATATTTTAAATATTTAGTATTTATTCTACCAGGTAAATGTATGCTTTTGCGAATTTCCAACATCTTTAGAAAACATTTTTAGGAATTCCCAAGCTCCATGCCCGACCAAGTAGAGCTTTTATAGACCAAGCAGTTAGGTGATTGCTTTTAAATCTGTTTCCCCAGTCATTCACGATTAACATTTCAATGTTCTATATTTTGCAAGTCTCTGTTATTACAGCAAGCAATTTAATTTGCACATTTTCAAACTTTTATACTTGTAAGCAATATATTTTGCAACAATTTAGCAAAACCGCAAAGTTCACCTGAAGTAATTAGCTTTATAATGATTATTACCTAGTTTAGACTAAAATATTGTTGTGTATATGTGTAGCCTGTGGAGACTTCCGGTTGTAAATAAAGACAAGGCGTCTGTTTAGTTTCAATTAGTGTTTCCACGTAGCCACCTCACGCATATAACAAATGGCGACGAGCAAATCGTGTTGCGTCGGACCGAAGAGGTTATGAGGATTTGGTGGAGAAGAAAGACGCAGAGGAAAGTACCGAAGATAACGGAAAAGTGAGTGTTTGCTGAAGTGACTTCTGAATGATGGCATCACTGATCGGACAATTGGAGCCCTTCGACGATACTGCTGGTGACTGGGAGCTGTACAAGGAGAGGTTAGAGCAGTATTTCATTGCAAACGACGTAGCCGACGACAAAAAAGTTGCTGTAACTCTTAGTCTGATTGGCAGGAAGACCTATTCCTTGCTACATAGCCTGTGTTCACCTAACAAGCCATCTACAAAGACATTCGAGCAAATTGGTGAGTTGCTGCTAGAACATCTCAGTCCAAAGCCCAACGTGATAGCAGAGAGATACCGGTTCTACAAGCGTCAGCAACAGACGGTTGAGTCGGTGACAGATTACGTGGGTGCCCTCCGTGGGAGCATTGTGAGTTCGGTGAGCGTCTGGCAGAGCACCTCAGAGATCAGCTGGTTTATGGGATAAAGAACGAAAATGTCCTGAAAAGATTGTTGTCGGAGAAGAATTTAACCTACCAGAAGGTCAAGGAGATAGCAATTGCCAAGGAAATGGCCATGAAGGATGTATCGGAAATCCAAGGAGCATCGGCAAATGTTAACAAGTTGCAGGGGACCACTGGAAATCGTTGCTTCAGATGTGGCAGGAATGGTCATGGCCCCGAGGATTGCCGTTGTAAGGACGAGAAATGCCACAACTGCGGTAAGAAAGGCCACATTAAGAGAAGATGCAAGATGAAGAAATCCGGTAAGTCATCTTCCGAGATCAAAAAGACCGGAACAGACCAGTTTAAGAAGCGAAAGCCAAAGAAGAAAATTTTTATGTTGATGACGATGAAGTGACCACTGATAGTGAAGATTCTAATGGCGACAGCACTTTCTGTTCAGATCTCGACTATACGGAAGTTGTTTGCGATGTAAACAACAATAGCGAGAAGAAATGTGCGTCCATTACGATCAGTCCTAAAATAAACGGTAAAATGATCAAAATGGAGCTTGATACAGGATCTGCGCTTTCGATAATATCGAAAAGGGATTATCATCTTGGAAAATTACTGCTGCGGAGAACAAATGTTGTGTTAAAAACCTATACTGGAGAATGTGTAAGGCCAGAGGGGTACGGGAATGTTCTGGTGGAACACGAAGGTAAGGAACATCGTTTTTGGCTGTACATTCTTCACGGGGGAGGTCCACCTTTGTTCGGTAGAGATTGGCTCCGACACATCAAGTTAAATTGGCATTAAATCAAATCCATATGGATGGCTCGAGGTAAGAAGAAATTAGACCATCTTCTGGAAAGGTACAGTGAGTGTTTCGGCAAAGAACTGGGTGAGCTAAAAGGGATAACTGCGAAGTTACACCTCAGAGAAGAAGTTACCCCTAAATTTTGCAAACCTAGACAAGTCCCGTTTGCAATGAGGGGCAAGGTCGACAAGGAGCTGGAAAACATGGTGAGTAAAGGTATCCTTTCACCAGTAGAGTGGAGTGATTGGGCTGCACCCATTGTCCCAATTCTGAAGAAAGACGGTTCTGTTAGGATATGTGGCGATTTTAAGGTCACTGTCAATCCACAGCTCAATGTTGACTCGTACCCATTGCCTACTATTGAGAGCATGTTAGCAACATTGGCAGGTGGAGAGAAATTTTCAAAGATAGACCTCAAAACGGCGTATCTTCAGATGGTAATGGACGAAGAATCGCGAAAATACCTGACCATCAACACACAGAAAGGACTTTTTGTTTTTAATCGCCTGGCGTATAGTATTTCCCCAGCTGCTTCTATTTGGCAACACACAATTGAACAGGTTTTAAAAGGTATCAAAAACGTGCAGTGTATTTTGGACGATATGATAATCACCGGTTCAGACGATGATGATCACCTATGTACCCTCGAGAAAGTCTTTCAGCGATTAATAGAATACGGCCTTAAAGTCCACCCCAACAATTGTGAGTTTTTCAAAGATTCCATTGAATTTTGTGCTCACATCGTTGACAAAGACGGAATCCACAAGACCGATTCGAAAGTCAAGGCAGTTACAGATGCCCCAGCTCCAAGAAATGTTTCGGAATTACGAAGTTGGGTCGCCCTGGTAAACTATTAACACCGCTTCCTACGCAACTTGTCTACGATACTACATCCATTGCACCAGTTGCTCTACAAAAATCAGAAATGGCTATGGACAGACTCATGTGAAACGGCTTTTAAGAAAACGAAGGATCTCATCACATCTGATCTCGTTTTATTACATTATGATCCGAAACTGCCGCTTCGGCTGCGCTGTGACGCATCATCAAAAGGTATTTCTGGAGTTATTTCACATATTTACCCAGATGGAAGCGAACTCCCCATTAGTTTTGCATCCCGAACATTGTCAAAAGCTGAACAAAATTACTCACAAATCGATCGAGAGGCATCATTTGGAGCATCAAGAAATCCAACATGTACCTGTTTACCCGTAAATTTACTCTAGTTACCGACTGCAAAGTTTTGGTTTCGATCTTCAATCCCAAAAAAGATATTTCAACAACTACGGCTTCGCGGATGCAAAGATACGCCATTTTCCTTACTGGTTATAACTATGAAATTGAATACCGAAAGACGAGTGAACACGCCAACGCTGACGGGTTAAGTAGACTACCACTTCCGGTAAGCCAGAAACATTCGTCAGGAGAGAGAGCAATATTCTACGCTTCCCTACTCGACAATTTTCCGATTTCATTCAAACAAATTGCCCAGGCAACGTCAAAAGACCAGGTACTGTCCAGAGTTTTCGAATTCACAAGAAATGGCTGGCCCGGTAAAGTTGAAGAAGATCTTTCCCCTTATCATTCACATGAATCAGAATTATCTATTTCACAAGAGTGTCTGCTCATTGGAAACAGAGTGGTTATTCCGGAAAAGTTCCAGAGAGCATTCCTGCAAGAACTCCATAGTGCCCATCCTGGTATGGTAAAAATGAAAAAAATAGCCAGATCGTACATTTGGTGGCCCAATATCGACAGAGATATCGAAACACAAGCTAAAATGTGCCCGAGCTGCTTAGAGATAAGCAAAGCTCCAACAAGAGCTACAGTGCACCCATGGGAATGGCCAAGTCAGCCGTGGAAAAGGATCTACATTGATTTTGCAGGACCTTTTCAAGGCCATATGTTTATCATAATAGTCGATGCACACTCCAGATGGCCAGAGGTACGGATCCTGGAAAAAATCACTGCACGGAAAACTGTCAAAGTACTTCAAGAACTGTTTAGCGCCTATGAAATTTGTGATGTTATCTGTACAGACAATGGTACAACCTTCCATTCTGAAGCCTTCCAGAAATTCTTAAAACTACATGGAATTATTCACAAAACTACGAGTCCTTTTAAACCCTCGCGAAACGGTTTAGCAGAACGTATGGTTCAGAGTCTGAAATCTAGTCTCAAATCGATGAAGCACGAACCTCGTTCAATGCACGAGAAAGTAGCCAAATTTCTACTGATGTATCGATCAACTAAAAACGCAACTATCAACGAGACCCCATCCTTGTTAATCCTAGGACGTGAAATCAAAACAAGGCTGGATTTGGCAAAACCCAGTTTGCGCGACATCGTTTACAGAAATGTAAACACCAAAGACCAACGTCAACGCCGTTCTTTTAGTGTGGGTGATGAAGTACTTGTGAGGGACTATCGACAAATGCACGGAAAATGGACATTTGCAGTTATCTCCCGAAAAATCGGAACGTTAATGTATGAAGTTTGGGTTAACAATTCGATGTGGAGAAGACACGTTGACCAAATCCGTTGTTCACAGCACCCGGCTGAAGAAAAACCTATCAAGAGCGATAATACCCCTCAGCCATCAACTGTTTTACCCAAGCCCACTGAACCTAACCCGACAGTAGACCGTACAGCTACTCCGTGTAGCATAACGCCATCTACATCTGGTGAAACCATGATTTCGAAAGAGAAACCCGCTGTTTCTAGCCGAAAAACTGTGACAGTTAGAATTCCAGAGCCTACTGTCAATGTTTTACAGCCCGTTTCACCGTCTAAAGCAAAAACTGAAATTTCAAGTGTCGGTGGTCGTGTATCGCGATCATATCGTTCTGTAAGATCGCCAAAGAAGTACGGTTTCGAGGACTAACTTTTAGTTAAATGTCGTACAATTAAGATATTTTGCTATATTCAATTATTATTTATTCATTCTAAGCCAATATTAACGTTTTATGTTTTTTTAATGTTGTACAGGTGCAGATTTGATAGCTGGTTGCAGTTCAGTTAAAGTGCTGATAACGTTGCTGTAATGTTGACAATATTTACAATTTTATCGACATTTCAGCTGCTGTAATTGTGTACGGTAAATATAAAAAGAAGAGAATTTTGAATTTATCTTTTGCATTTAATTGCTTATAATATATCTGAATTAAGTGGCAAATTTAAGGTTATGGTTTAGATATCTCTGAAGTAGTTATTTTGCGTATTCGTTGTCCTTTATGATTACTTCGAGCTTCATTTCCATGCCTGTTAAGCGATCCTTGAAGTTACACTCATGGATCGAGTTTATAATGTCGAATCGCAGTGATAGCGATATTATAGAGTAAAGAAAAAAGGTTGAAGAAGTAAAATTCCGCAATTTTCAAGTAATTTAATTGATATATTCTGTCTAGTATACTTATAAATTTTGTATCCCTTTGTTTGATAATCAGATAAATTGTTCAACCGAATGCTGGTAGCAAAATAGCAGTTAAAGCACAGTTAAGCAGTAATCTACAGAGTAAGTCTTGCTTCAGTACGCGGGTACTGTTGTGTATATGTGTAGCCTGTTGAGACTTTCGGTTGTAAATAAGGACATGGCGGCAACTTGGCGTCTGTTTAGTTTCAATTAGTGTTTCCACATAGCCACCTCACGCATATAACAAATATCTAGTGTACATAGATATTCACGAAACAACATCTGTTACCAACGCCAGGCTTTTTTTCTTTTTTTTTAAAAACATGGTATCAGCGTTCACGACATGTATCACTTAAATTACTTAAAATATGAAAATGTCAACGAGAAGTTTTTGAAGTCATCATTACTGGTGATTATAGCAGGAGTAATGTCCAATGTGTTGGTGCCTTTCCAACATGCACAAAAATATCACCAAGACACCCATCCTCTAAAGAGACCAGATGTCTTTTAAGAAACGGAAAACACCCAAGATGTGACGTGCAACAAGCCCTTCAACATCAAAGAACGTTTTACTCGACTGCTAACAAGCGCTCGGTGATAAAATCCTGAAAGTTTTATGTCAGCTGTCTTACCAAGAGCTATCACGCACATGAGCTTTAATTGCTAATCACTGAACTAGTTGTCAAACACATCCACTACTGGCCTTCTCAGGCCAAGGCGTCCACCACCTGATGAAAAGCTTCGATCAAGAAACATATTCGGTGTGTCTCACAGTCAACACCCTGCCAAGTTGGATAAAACATTGAGCCTTCCCGAAATGTGCACCGGAAACAATTAGACCTAATGTCGTTGAAAAAACTGTTTGACTCTTCAGGCTTCTTTACACAGAAGTGCCGACTTTAATCAAATAAGAAACTAGCTGGTTGTTTATCAAAGCTTTCAGTGCTTACCTTGAGTAAAAGCAAGAGCAACTAGTACGCTCGAGGCGCAACTGCCATTTTCAAACAGTTCACATGGATATGTGCCTCTTCCTCGAATCACGTTGTGGTCGGCAACTGGGAGAGTACGCCTTGCGTCAGGCAGGAATCTATGGCTCGCCAGTGCCTGAGGATCGTCTGGCAACCACGGTGTCACAAGTGGCCGCCCAAAGGTGTCACAAGGTGTAAATATAGAAATCATTTCAAGCGATGCGAGTTGTTGCAAGCTTGTTTCCTAGATCAAGGGTAACTGACGGAACAATGAGCTGTTATAAACATTCTGCTTAACTGCTATATTCTCTCATCTGTTGTCTCGCATTATGTATATTGCTCTCCCATGATATTATGTCTAATTCTCAAACATGTATTAAGCGACATTTTGCAGAAGAGGCTTATATGCCAGTTTAGCTTAAGATTTTTCGAACATGGGTTGACTATTTCTCGCGAGCTCTGTACATTAGCCTGATAATGGTGTTTTTACCAAAAGTGATAACATGCAAATTTCCATAAGAATCGAAAGTTGCACCTGGTGGTTCGGGTAAGGTTTTTTTCCACTAGCAATATTTTAAAAGTATTGTCATGCAAAAGTTCTTGTAGTCTGTCATTGCTGTAATAAGAGTATATGCTAAGAATATAACATAAGAATATTGCCATTAATGTCAATGAAAAATTGTGTAAGATCTGTCAAACTGACCAACATTCTCTTCCTTGTTATTCATTGTTAAATACTTCTCTGGTATTTTATGTCATATCTTAAATATCAATTTTAGTTTAGAGGATATGAGACAAAGCAAGGGCAGTGCTTAGATTGCATATAACATTCTATTTATCTTGCAAGTGTGTTTGTCTTATAGCTACCACAGCTCTACCAGAACATTGTTTATCGCACCATCGTTGTTCATAGACACTAAACTGACATTACGATAGGGTTTGGAACTGTCTTTGTTCTTCCCTCCAATGCATGACTCTACACTCCCATACTAACTTGAATGGTGCATTGTGACGGATTTCAGATACTAAAACTACACCATCTCAACGGCATTTTAGAAGAGCTATTGCAGAATCATTACACGAACCGCTGCTTTAAGAGTAATGTACATTCCGTGATCACAACTGATCACCCACAGCTGTGATACCAGATGGAGTATGGTCATACTTACACACTATTTGGACCTTTTGTATTTTTCGTGCAGTCGGTGAGCAAAAGCTAATCTGCATATTTCTTATCTGAACCAATGCCAACAAGTTTTTTTATTAACTTTAGCCTTTGATTTTAGCACAGTTTTTCTTCTCAAATATCTTTTGAAAGAAAAAGTCTTTTCTAATCCAAAAGAAGGCGGCATGCTATATTGTGTGGTTTCTCTAGACGTCTTATCTAATTTTGTTTTCGTTTCTAATTTCGTATCTCCTGAAGGGTTTGTTATTTATCATCAATATTCAATAAAATGTACATTATACGCTATATATAAAAATAAAGTAATGATATCAGACACAGATTTCTGCTGTTTTTTATTTGTTTCCTTTATAATAATTTCATTTTTTTGCATGTTATTCTTTTCTTTTCATAAAAATGATGTTGCTGTTTACAGTTTTTGTTACCGCTAACAAAACAATTATGATTGTTGTACCTCAGTAAAACCCAGATCTTCAGTTATTAAGCATACTGGTACTTATATTCAGAGTAGGTTTACTTGGGAGAAAATAGTTTAGCACAATTCATGTATAAAACTCATTGAACGTGCACTACACAACCACATTGTACACATTACACAAAACCATTGTGTGTGTAACTTTATCCTTAACATAACACTACTAAAAATGATAACAGAAGTACTTGTTGCTTGTTAAACCATATAGTATTCATTTCAAAGTGGGAGACAATGTTGTCTCATGAATATACTTGTGTTGGTTTTTGTTTGTCTTTTTGTATGTACTTGATCATTCATATGCTGTTCTTTAAGGTATTCCATGAACTCTTAAAAGTGAAAACAAACAAAAAATGCTTTCGGTGCTCTAGCGCTTTCTACAAAGGAAATGACCTATATTTATAGTGTTATTGTCACCTGTATCCATTCTTGTTACAATAAAGAAGATAAGTCATTTAAAAATGATAGCTGCTGTTCATAAATATTTAGTTATATAGATATCATCTATAGATTTAACTCTTCATCAGAATTTGTAACAAAATATTCTTTCAAATATAGCATTTGTTTACTTGATGAATAAACTGACATTTAGTCGATTTGACTTATTTGAAATAACTGACCAGAAAGTATTTTTGACCAGAAAGGAAATTTGATCTCTAGA
The DNA here is from genome assembly GCA_949752745.1 of Protula sp. h YS-2021. Classification (NCBI taxonomy): domain Eukaryota; kingdom Metazoa; phylum Annelida; class Polychaeta; order Sabellida; family Serpulidae; genus Protula; species Protula sp. h YS-2021. The sequence goes on along the minus strand of OX457029.1, from coordinate 64,307,786 downwards.
TCAACTTTTTCGTATCTGGTCAATAATACTTCATGTTGTCTCGAAATAAACCAATATGTGCTTTGTTACAGGACAGGCATTTTGATAACAAATAACGGTAATATTTGTAGAGTTTTGCGTTCGGACCAACATAGAAAATTGTTGACGTGGGAATGGGCCAGTCAGATTGCAGTACTTACAAGTTATGTAACCATGTTACTTGTTTATTCATAGTATAAACTAAGTTGTTTAGCTACCGAATGTTAAAGCATATTGGTACCTGATAACTCTTGTCATGTTTTCAATTATTCTGTTTGGTCTCTTCTTTGTTTAAATATCTCCATCTTCTACCTCAACAACAATTTTTCCTTATTGTTGTAACAAGCAATCATTTCAGGTCCAATTTCAGTAAATTTCCCTCTTTGATTAGCTTCAACATTACAAAATCGAAGCATCAAGTTTAACTCTATGATATACTGATATATAGTTACAAAGATTAAACAACAGCAACAGCAAGCAATATATTTAATTTTTAAATTAATTTTTATTATTGTGCCGACATGACGTTTTCATATTTAAACTGTTGAAACCAAGTCGAATTTGATAGTAACAGTGCGTTAGCCAAGCAGCTTGCACACAAATGTAATCCAATGATTGCATGAAAATACTCTATAATACCTGTAACTAGAAAATCAGCCGTTTTCAAAAACAAATTATGAGATAATCCTCATAACGACGAGGTTGAAAACAGGTGAGTACTCTAAATACCACTACTACCTTGTATGAAAAAAGACACTATTACTTGCCAATATATGGTAGTTATCAAATGACCGGGACAAAACACACTAGAAACGTGTTTCTGCCTAACATTTTAAAATCAAAATCGGTTAGTTTTATTACTTTTTTGCTGCCCTTCATTTTAAGAAGGACGTTCTGAGGTTTTATATCGCCGTACATTACGGATTTGTCAGGCGTACATAAACTCAATACTGCTTGCTACGTTTTTTTTTTTTGCTGTTTTTTTTATAGCGGACTCATTGTTAATGTCAATGCTATGAAGATAATGATCTAAATCTCCCAAGTCGCAATATTCCAAAAAACGGAAATCATGAGTTGGAGTCTAACTTATAGTCCAACAGTTATACAATGTTTCCATGACCTTCCAAACTGTTACTTTTATACAGTTCTCATTTTGCTTTTTGTTCTTTCATTTCATCGGGTTTATATTTGTCTTGTAGCTCTATTTCCTTTACAGCAAGAGGTTGCTGCGTTTCACCTTTAAAAACTTCTTCAAATGACCCCCCCCAAATGCGCAGATAAACGATAACGTTGTAATTTCCCATTCGCTTAGTCACTTAGTTAATCAATTAAAATAATAGCATGCAGTCATCAGCCCACCACCATCCTGAGTCAGCGATCACAAAGCTTTATTGTGATCTACCGAAGAACGAAGAAATAGCATTTATTCAAGACGTACTGGCAGACGGACAGGCGACAGAGGCCACACCCGTTTAGTCGCAGATAAAGTCCATATGGTCGAAGACCACCTGTGCTAGAACGTAACGGAATGCGTAGCAAATACAATCATATTAATTTTTAATGACAATTATAATGTAACTATTTTACATTCTCGTTCAATAGCATTTCAATATAGAGCCACGGATAATTTAAATCGCCATACATTAAATCGTCATGCATTGTTTGAGCTGACCGGGTGCTCCTGACATTATTAATACAGTGTTAAGCACTCTGCTATGAAGTTAAAGCAGCAACTTATACATGATATTTAAGTTTAGTATAGCCGCATTGTTGCTTTAACTGATGCAGGCGCTTTCTGGTGTCACATGGTAAGTGGCACCACAAAAAAGTATGACTGGGGAAGGGGCGTGTATGAGGGTTAGGACCTCTAGAATTATATTTTATTTGTCATTTTTATTCTTCAAAGTCTTCTATGCTAACTTTGTTACAAATCCATATTTAAACGACATCATTGTGACATGAGCAATTTTGCTCCAAAATTGTATATAACCCGTTCCAGAGGTATTTAAATTTGAAAGAAAAAAGGAAAAAAGGAAAAAAGTCAAAAGTGTAAAAAAAATACACAGCATGCGGAACCTATTCTGCATACATAAACTCCTCATATAAAGATAAGTCTATAATATCTGTCAACACCTTTTCCAACGTTGAAAATTAAACCAGGACAAAGTTCTTCTATTTGGTATTCTTGTAATTGCAAAATAGTCATCGACATACTTAAGAATCTTTGGAATCTAAGTAGTAGGGAAAGTCAATAATAAAAAGTACACCTCTGTTACTATAATAAAATTACAAGGTTAATTTTATTTACAAAGTTTAATCACTCTAAGTTAGTTTCAGTACCTCATCTCACATGTCGCATGGCATCGGGCATTTAAATGTCTACAGGTTCATATCCCAGCTGAAAAGATCAATAGATCTTCTTGTTCTTGTTCTTTCAACAATATAGAGTGCTGTTGCTCCTACTTTAAATGCATTTCTGAAGTATTTTTCCTTGTTGTTTGTTTTTCATCCTTTTAATCCCCAGACAGAAAGATACTCATCCATGAAAGAGGTTTTATCCAAATTTGCAATGGCTACAATTCACATGTGGAGTTGCTTATTGTTAGTTCGATGGGCGGCATACTTTTTCAACAGTCGACAGATTTCTTCATGTGAAAATTCTTACAGGACTGTGCGCCAGTGCTGTCAACAAAATGAATACTTCATTACGTCATAGTTCCCGACAGTATTCGTAATAGCGAAGCTGGATCGCTACCTTCTTTCCTTAGAAAACAATCGTATTGTAGAGAAACATAAGAAAACATAATAATAATAATAATAATAATAAAACGAAGCTAAAAATTAGTCGAGCGCCCAGCAAATTCGTGTTCAGGAAGCATGGCAAGTAAATTTATGCATTAGTCTTGTTATTATTGTTTAGTGTGAGGACGCTTGGAGTTTCACTTTCCTGGTGTAAGTACTATCGTATTGGAAACCTAATTTTCTATTTTTCTCTGCAAATCGTTTTTGCAGATCTCATCAAAATCGCTAAAGATTTGAAATTTTACACGACTGTTGAAGGGAAAGATGCTTTAGATGTCGTGTTTTCTCGATAATAATTTTGCAGCTCACATCAGTGATAGCAAAGCATCAGGAGGCTTATCTGGCGGAACAGTAAACTGTGTATGCTTACATAAGCAACGATTGCATGAAGTTCGGTAATTATTGAGGGCTACTGGTAGCAAGGGAGAACATATAAAAGGGTGGTTTCTGTGTACTGGCGATTAGGTACTTTAATAAAGGTTTAAGGGCAGAATTACCCAAAACATAAGGCTTTTGGTTGGTTGGTTGGTTGGTTGGTTGGTTGCTTGCTTGCTTGCTTGCTTGCTTGGTTGGTTTGTCTAACCATCGTTATTTTGAAATTCCGTTATGATGCTCTTAGTCTATTGTATTACCTTTTCTCACTGATTCTTAACTCTCTCCCTCTCCCACTTCTTTTCGTCTCGGTTTGGAATGTTTGAATATCTTTACCCGCAGATTTTTTTCAGATAAAGCAAATCAGCCAACATTTCGAACTGCCAAATTTACGTTACATTTTTTTCAAACGTATCGCGGTGTTAAGCAGAATTTTTGCATCTGCATTTTTTGCGATGTTCTTCCGAACATCACCATCGCCCCCACCTCCTCCACCAGTTTAGTTGCGCTGAGTTACAATTCGCATTAACCCGTTAAAGGTTTTGATTTGTGTATATGCCAACAGTGTGGAAAGTTTTATACATTTCCAAGCGTATCACTTTGTTTAGAAGAAGCGATGTCATTTGTTGGCTACGTTTGTTGCGTCTTTCTTTGTTACGACAAATATCAGTTAAATTGCCACACCTAGTACATTAAAAAAATGTTGTACTTTTTCCGAAATAGAATTCCTCACCCTTCAACTTCGATTTAGAAGAACACGACGGCCTTAGGGAAATCTCTTGGAATTGCAGAATATTCCCTTCAGAGCAACTCACACGGACACGAAGCACAACAATAAATTTAAATATATCCCAGTGGCTTAAATGACATCAATGATACACGTTAACACAATTCAGCTGTATTACAGGCATCCTTCGAATATCTGTTATTGCTTACTTATCTCTCTAATACTATAACAATTTTAAGAATTTAGATATCCTTTCTATTCAATTCAAATTTTTATATTCTGAATAATTATGAAGAATGGCAATTTAGTGCACCTTCTCACATTTTGATATTTTCACATTTTACCGTGCATGTCATATTTTCATTATTTACGTTAACGTTTCAAACGTAGTTCTTTTGCTCGGGTTCTAGAACTTTTTTCAGCCGAAATTATTGCAATCGGTTTCCAGGCATCTCCTCCATAACGGCTGAAGATTGCATAATGAAATTCGACACACTTGTAGTCGACTATGTGAACTGGTGCCAATGAATTTTTTATTGACATATGGCGGCATCTTATGACGTCATACATACTTCAAGGCCTAATATTTCCAATATTACTAATGGACCTAGAGATTTAGGGGAAAATACGCTACTAGACTACTTTTTAACAAAGAACATCATCGTACCATTATTTGTTTTCGTATGACGTCATAGTGACGTCAATTTCCGATTTTTATTTTTGGTCGCTATTAAAACGAAATTTTTGTACACAGTATGCAGAAAGCTTAGTTATATGCGAATTTATTGTTAAAAATCACTGTTACATACTCAGTGTCGTGAAAAATGCCCCACCCCATACCTGCCCCCCCCCCCACCCCACTACGGAAACAAAGAACAAAGAACGTGTAGCCATTAGTGTACGGGTGTTGAAACGATGCTATTGCCGTTACAGCGATACCAATGAATACCAGAAGATGCAAACACGAAGATCACTGCAACTGCATCTTCTACACCATCAATGCACTAGTGCAGCAAGAAAGGAAAAGAACAAAAGGGGACGAGCTCCCTGGAGCAGGAAAACTCGAAGTCAACCTAAGTATGCCTAACACAGAGACGACACGAAGAGACCGTCTCAAATAATGATTTACATGTAACTGCTGACATTACGTTAAAACTACGACCTGAGCTAAGTTCTAGATTGCTGGGAAGCGAGAACCAAATTAAAGAAAACCCGAAATCTAAAATCTGTAGCGTGGGAATCACTAATGTAAAACAAAAGACATATGTAATCAATAACAGAGGAAGATGTGTAATCCGAAGACAGGTACACTATAGGAAAGCGTTGTTATAAAACAGATGACCTCACAGAGATCTGTTATGTATAAACACAGAGCGGATGGACACTTTAAAAATTAGTCCCTTACATTTATGAGTACTATTTCGTGGAATAAACAGCGGATCTGCGAAGTAAAAGGTGTTATGCACAACAGACCAAACCGCTGCAGAGGTTGGTTGTTAGATAACAACGATAAGAAAATAAATCGAATCTAATAAAAGCTATTATTCTCCTTGAAATTGGTCTGACATTTCGTAAAAATCGTCAGAACGCCCCACCCCACCCCCACCTCCCCACCAAAAGAAACACACCAACACACACACGCACACACACACACTGTTTATAGGATCGCGACATATTTGGAACTGTCGGTAACGTGCAGCTAGAGCAGCATCGGTGATTGGTTGTGGGTTGTTGATGACGGGATAAACAGCAACATGGCAGATACTTGCTTCGATTGGTGTTCCATTCCGCAGAACTTTTTATTTATGGATCGGAATACTAATGCAATGACACTGAAAACCTCAGTGTGATGGCTTCTTAGTCTACAAGCATGTGTTTTCGAAATAAAAAAAAAAAACAACTTTTAGCCAATACAAACCCACACGATGATTTCTAATCGCGGATTTTTTTTCGCTTTTTGCTTCAAAGGCTTTTCACATTTCGAAAGTATGTTCTATAAGGCTTAAGACTTGTGCGACACAATGCCCTCATATATGGGCACCAGGTCTTACGATACTGGATGAAAAGGCATACATTCCAACATAGTGTTTTTTTTTCTTTGCAATTCAAAAATCTGCTTAGCTTTGATTCACAAGCTCCGAACTTCTCTGAGGAACCGATGGTGGAAGGGGGGAAGACGAAGGGGGGGCTTTCACATTTAGATGTGATATGAGATTTTATCCGAGCACAGTCAGCGATCATTTGGGATAACCGAAAAAGCTAAGCGATTTCATTCTTGGGCCGTACACCGCCCCCCCCCCCCCTCCGATCCCTCGGTCTCTAAAAGTTGTACAGTAAACAATTGCTTACTAGACCGCCTGTTTGTACAACTCAGTTAGCCCGCGTTCCTCCGCCAAAGATGAACACAACGATGCCCTGCTCCACAGAGCGAGAGGTGTGTTTTTTTTTTGTTTGCAAAAACCAATTTATTGCACACCATTGAAGGTGCCTTATTCCGGTGCAAGGGAAACCCCATTAGTTTCCTACACCGCTGCAGTTCCCTTCTGTTTTTTTTTTTTTTTTTTTTTTTTTTTTTTTTTGCCAGAAACAACATCCGTTTCTACACTGCGGGAGGGTGAAGTCCTTTCTGTGTCAGGGAAACAACTCGCCGTATGAAGGTATCCTCGAGTTTCCAGAAACATACTGAGCCGAAGAATCATGTGACATGTCACGTGACATGCCAGCGTGGTGATAGGACGGTTCGGAACTCAAACTGTCTCTACTAAATGCGATATTTTCATAAACGGGTATACTGGCGTCTCCATTACAACTTGGTTGCGCATGCGCACGGAGCATACTGCGATTAGTTGTGCCCTGCAGCGGCACAAAGTTAACATCGGAACCAGCCAAAAGATGGCGCGATGTGTGCCTCGGTGGTGTTGAACCAATCACCATCGTCGCGGGTTCGATTGAAGGCCCATCGATTGCATCGTCACGTCGCCATTGGCGCTCTTTGCGGCAGATGTACACACCAACGATCGCTGTGATGACGAGAACTAAACATCCCACCGACACGACGATGATCGCACTATACCGTCCATCTAACAACATTAACAACATAAAAAAAAATGTCATGAAAGAAATTAGGGTCAAATTAAACGGCTTATATCATTAATACAGATGAACTCCGGGATAGGACCACCCCGTAAATGGGATAAGCCCACAAAAAGGACTACTTTTCAATAGCCCGAAACCAATCAGACCACTATCGTTACATCCTGCTGCCATAGTATTCACAAAAGTTAACTGTACTCAGGGCACAGTCTGTTAACTGCTCCGTTAGGACAGAGGATGCTCGGATGCCGAAAAAGTCCATGGAAAATTGGTTTGGGGAAGTTTCTAGATCGGATCATTTCTGATGTTGACAGTGTGGTTTTACTATGAAGGGACACAGGAATTCTCAATTCGGGTGGGGGGGGGGGGGGGGGGTGGGGGTCAGGAGTTCACTGTTAAAGGACTTAGAGGTCATCCGTAAAAAAACTGGATTTGATATTTGACTTGACATAGATATGTGGATAATAGAATGAATTTTGCTTGGTGACGCGTTTGTTGTTGTTGTTGTTGTTGTTGTTGTTGTTGTTGTTGTTGTTGTTGTTGTTGTTGTTGTTGTTGTTGTTGTTGTTGTTGTTGTTGTTGTATTCGTGGTTAGTTTTTTTTCGGTGGACAGTTGCCCCGTGCTGCTTTCACTACTGCACACGGTGGACGAGTGGTGATGGTGGTGAAGGAGTGGGGGGGGGGGGGTCCTGTGGAGAGGGTGGGACTCGAGGAAGCACAACTGCCCGGTAGTCACTTATTGCACACCCCCTTTTCCGTCTATGCTTGAGTGGGAATGGGGTGTTTTGGATCGGATGGATGAGGAGATACCGGGTGAAGGTAGCACATTCCTTACCATATCACAGCGGGGATTCAGTCACTCACCTATACATCCTGCATGTGTGAAACTCTCATCGGACCAATCACTGCACGACACCATGCCGTCGCACACGCCATCTGGCTGCACACACTCGCCATTGGCGCACGTGAAGCGCAGTGGCGGACAACCAGGCGCCTCGTCCGTCATGACGTCACAGTAAACAACGTCCCATCCAGTTCTATCAATTCTCTATCAACAACTCCTTTCTTTATCCAATCTCATCTCTTTTTTTAAAGTCAACCATATATATTATTTTATTTTGAAATTTATTTATTTCATTTTTTTGAGAAATGTTTTTTTTTTTTTTGTTCTTTAATTCAATATCCGTCAAGTTTCAGCACTACAGTAAAATCATGGTTTGTAAACTCTATGTCGCCTGTCAAAACAATGGAGCTTATACTTGGTTTATCAAAACTGTATATGCTAGCGTCATCTGTGAATTTATTAGCTCCTGATAGTTACTAATGATTTCGAACTAAAGGAAGAGAAAAAATGTTAAATGAACATACAAAAAATCTTTCAGCGCAGGAGACTTCAGAGAATGATTAAAAAATTTTGAGGAGTTTGAACAATTCGGTACTGGGCAGAAATTGTCACCCCCTCCCAACCAACCCACCTTGCAAAAAGGCCGTACATTTTTAATTTTATAAAGCACCACATCATCCATTTCACCCACCCCATTTTTTTTAGAATGACAAAGAAAATGTGAAAAACCTCTGTTTATAATGAAACCCTGGAAATGACATTAATGCGATTCTACATCGTTACGTGTGAAACAAGTGTCATCAGAAAATAACTGTCGTAAAAATGCTGCTTTTGATGTCGGTATAATCCCACCCTATCACAAATTACTGGCTCTTCCGGACCAACTATCTATGTAGAGACTCACACGCAGTATCATGTACATGTTTTATAATTTCTCTAATTGAAACAAATAAATCACACACTTTATAATGCAAATGTTCGATCCGACCAGTCAGGTGTCCAGAAAAAAAAACAAAAAAAAAAACGAAAAAAAGAATAGAAAGAAAGAATCGGCACGTTGACAACAGTTTTGCGAATTCCGAGCACTTGTAAGGATATATAAATCAGTCAGCAGTTGTTCGGTGATAAGACAGAGAGCGACTTGGCACAGACTGTCACACCACCAGCTGTGCGCAAAATACAGGAGCACGCGGTAAATCTCCTCGCGTATGCGCATTGCTATCTGGTTACCTAACCTGCTGACTCACAGGAGCACGTGGTAAACCTGTCTACTTATACGCATTGCTATCTAGTTGCCTACCAACCTACTGATCACCCGACGTATCCACACTTATCTATTGGTTTGCCTACCGACATACCTGCATGCACGACTGCTGCCTACCTGCTCACCTGCCTACTTGTTTACTTCCTATTTGTCTATATACCTACATACCTGCCGTGCACTGCAGCTACTTACCTGCCTACCTATCCACCTGCCTGTTTGTTTGCATACCGACATACACGGCTGCTGCATACCTGCTTACCTGCTACCAGCATATCTACCAGTCTAGCTACCCACCAGCTTACCTACATATCCACCACACTGATCAACTAGCAAACCAGCCAACCATTCAAATGGGGTAGAACCTCGTTATAACGACACCGGTTAGAACGTTTCATAGCGCTGGTAACAACTTCATTCTGTGGTCCCAGTTGAGCTTTTCACTGTTTAAAAGTATCTCATAGCAACAATGTCAGACTGAACGACATGTAACACATAATGACATGTCACACATACCGAGATGCAGCACATAACAACATGCCAGGCAGAGCGATATGTAACATATAACGACATATCAGACATACCGACATGTAACATAAACTACATATCAGACATACCGACATGTAACACATAATGACATGTCAGACATACTTACATGTAACACATAACAACATGTCACACATACCGACATGTAACACATAACAACATGTCACACATACCGAGATGTAGCACATAACGATGTGCCAGGCATAAAACAGTAAAACAAAGACAGTAGGACAACTGATTTCTGGCCACATTTCTCCTGCCACTCCAACCCTAACCCGCCCCTTACCAACCCCCGGCCCCGCCCCCACCCCACGCCCTGACCAATCGGGTCACTGCAGTCGGAAAGTTTCAAAATAAAGCCGCAATGCAGATGTGTCTAAAGTTACAAACTGAAAGAACAACTCAGTGAAAAAAAAATAAAACAAACAAAATTAGATCAATATAGCTGTATTCGGTTATCTCTGCTTTTATATTTGTCTTAGGTATGCTTAATAAGTTGCCAATTTATTCATGAATTATTAGTTAATCGATTGAGGAGTGTCTCGTTATTTCACGCCGCCTTTCGTTGCACACCAAGAGGCAGATTATTGGATGTTGCTGTAACTACAAGTGTCCCGAGCAAGACTGAGGTATATACAGCAGTAGTAAATATTGCTTTTACTTCGCAAAAGCTTTGAATTCGCTTATCTCCACTTTTAATGGGTTCCCTTCCAGTAATATTTACCACGCAATATAAAAAAGAACTTTTTGAGGTACTGTTCAAGATACTCTAACCCTTCCATCCATCCTATGGCCAATCAGAATGCCCGAGACGTCGTCTGCTAGTCTCGTATAAACGACATTCCCTTTTTGCGTGGCGTCGATACAACACGCCATTCTGTGTGCTGCCGGTTTTTTGCAGCAAGGGAACTGGTTTAAGGTGCGAATTGCTTCATTTTTTACTTAATTCACTGCCTAATGGATTGTTTTATCTATTATTGTGCGTTGGGATAAATTTATGGAGCCGAAGTGTGTTTATTCGCCATCTTACTCTTCGGTCTGATTAGGTTGAGTTTGCACGATCACGGAGACACTTTCCTAGTCCCGAGAAGTGCGCCTCTTTCTCCACTTTCATTCAGATCGAGGAACTTACCAGTTCCACCTCAGTTCGTCTAGGAGTAGGATCTTTTCAGGCTGCTGGACCTGATCAGACTCCAAGCTTTACCAGCCAGCTGTGTCATCGCGGAAATGGCCAGTTTTTGCTTAAGCTTTACTCCATGGGTCGCTTCTCAGTCTTTGTAGAGCAGGTTCTGCAAGTCTGACAGCGTTCTCCGACGAAAAGAGACGTTTTCTGTGACGTCTGAGGGTCATTTTCTTTGCCAGGACCGTTTTCCCTTTGTGGTCTTACGGTCACGGGTGCGAGAAGACCATTCTGGTCCAACGGGATTCACAAAACCCGTTACGGTCCGATGGTCCCAGGTGCATCTGAGGCAAGAGAGATCCATATCCGACACGGGTGGTGCCATTACGGTCCAGCCCGTTACGGCCCGGGAACGTTATCGTTCCGGGAAGCATCTCTTTTCGTCTTTCCTTAGACCCAGCGAGTTATTGCGGTGTTTAAGCAATTGTAAACACAGCTTGGAAGGTTAAAGCTTGCAGTTGAAGCAAAGCACGGAGAAATGTAGTTTTGTGCGTTGTTTTATACTACATATTCTCACCGTTGTTTTTCTCTGCTTGCATTTCAGATATGACAGAGGCCAGTCTACATTCTCCACCGTTACTGCCTCAGTGTATCCATCCTCCAACCGCGTGTAACCCCCACTCCATCTGCGACCGCTGTAGACGGAATAGTGGAATACCTCTGTGTGAGCCAGACAGCCAGTGTGGCGAGTGTCTACATCTTTCTCCAGAGGATTGGAAAGTCCTATTACGGAATAGGACCAAGAACGAGCGCAGGAGGGATAAGCGCAAATTCCTTTCGTCAGCTTCGTTTGTTACTCGTGAATTTATTCGTGATACCATGAAGAAGGCTAGCTCCGTTATTCTGGGCCAGGTCTCCACCCCCGTACACGTAGACACTGGTGCAGAATCGGAATCCGCTACGCCAGTTAAGAGACATAAAAAGTCCAAGAGTAAAGGACGTGCATTTTCTGAGACTGTAGCAGAATTGGACATCCCGGAAGGGCAAGAACGGGATCGTCTCCGCGAGGCATGGGCCTCACCTCCTAGAGTGAAACCCAGTGGCAGTCCAGGAGGGGCGTTTAAGGCCCCGTCTGAGGAACAAGTGACTTTAACGCATAAGGATACGGGAACAGTACTTTCGGCGGTTACAGGCCAGTTAGGCATTCCCCCGCGAGAGGACTTATCCCCCCCTCCTCAGCTGCAGCGTCTCCCGAGTGAATTTTCAGCGTTTTTGTCTATGCAATCGCAACTGCAAAAACAACTTTTGGATTTACAGAGTCAAGTTCAGAAGCAGGAGAGTCTGCTTAGTCAAAGGCAAAAGCCTAAACCATCAGCTACGGTTTCTCGTCCTCCTCCGGAAATTCAGTCAGTGGCAGCGATATCGGGCTCGCCTGTACCTCACCTCCCGCTGGACTCTAACGTGGATATTCCCGAAACGGTCACCATCAGCGAGGAGGATTCCGTGGGCGTGCCCCTTTCGGGCCAAGTCTCCGCATTGCTGGAAGATGATGAGGAAATCGGGCCGATGGAAAATTCTCCCCTAGCAGCAGTCCCAAGCAACAGGGAGAAAGAAATTTACACCCCAGTAGGGGAACCCCACATGTCACATTTTTCACAATCCCAACTCCCAGAAGCAGCATCTGATGAACAGGAGTCGGAGGTGGAAGACGGGGAAGAAGAATCCGAGGGTACGTCAGTACATTCCCGTTGTCATTTACCGTTACGGGCAGTGGAGCAGGTGCGTTCTCCCGGCCAAGGGCATCGACTTTGGAGAGATCCAGCGGCAGCGGGCAGACGGCCCATCCGTACTCCCTCTCCACCAGATCTTGCCCCATCGGTCGAGGACGCGGCCCCCTCGAGTTCTGCTTCTACGATTGCACCAGAAGACGTGCCGTTCAGGGATGCCATTCAAGAGATAGCCCGCTTAGCAGAGGTCTCCTGTGGCTCCCCAAATTTAGATAAGGAGGATCCGCCCATTCGGATGACATCTCAGGCAGCTCCACCACAACAGGACTCGTTTATCGCACTAGCCACCAGTGAGGGCATTGCTCATGCTGTCACGGTCCGCGCGAAAGAGTTCAAGAAGATGGACGCCGGTGAGGGTCGCACGTTGTCGCGTTTCCATTTATCTAAACATTGCTCAGTACGACCAGGACCATATCGGTCAGCGGATGAAAAAATTCCCCTAGAGGCACTGGAGCAGCCCGTGAAGCGTACAGTCTGGATGCCCACAGTGCGTAGTGACTCAGACATTCCATTAGTGGAGAAAGACGCAAAGACCATCGAGGCGTCTTCTCGCCACATCCTGAACATTATGTCTTTTCAAGATCATGCACTTAAAGCACTAAAGTCGCGTTGGGAAGAACTTCGCCTTAGTGATCCCGTGTCTGCTAAATTGATGGAATGCCTGGCCTTAGCTACCCGAGACGTGGTCAAACTTTCCACTTTTTTGATGACTTCAATGGTCTACTTACGTCGAGATGCCTTTCTCCAGCACTGCTGGTCTAGTGTCAAAGGTTTGCGGGACCTGCGTCATGCCCCTATCCTGGAGGAACGAGAACTATTTCCTCCCGCCGAGATAGAGAGGGTGAACCAGGAAAGTCGTTCGCTTTCGCAAGATTATGCCCTGATGTCCAGGATGTCTCGCTCCTTCTTCAAACGTCCACTGAAGAGGAAGAGACCACAACAGTCCTCTCCAGCACCGTCTAAGCCGAGTGCGCAGCTACAACAGCCCCCTGTCAAGAAACCGAAACCCAGCCCCGGCAGCAAGACAGAGGGTCCGGCTCCACAGTCGTTCAGGTAGCAGCCAACCAAAGTACCGTCACGAGATTCCCTTATCTCCTGGCGATACTTTAGCAAACTTAAGAGACTTGGAAAATTTACTTTCCTTAAACGCCTCCTTGCCCGTAGGAGGAAGACTAGGAAAGTTTTGGCAGCAATGGGCAGAAATGGGGGCGTCTCGAAGGGTAGTACGTTGGTTAAAGAGAGGTTACTCCCTACCTTTCAAACGAGACCGGAACGGGCTCAGGTGCCCTATTCCCCTAACCGCCCATGCGCCAAGACAACTAGTCACCTCTTACGCCAAGGGGTCAGAAAAAGACCGAGCTCTCCAAGAAATGCTACTGAGCTTGTCTCAAAAACAGGCGATAGAGGAAATGCCAGAAAATCAAATGGGTTTTTTCAGCAGAGTTTTTCTGGTTCCCAAGAAATCCGGAGGGTGGAGGCTGGTAATCGACCTTTCCCCCATAAACGGTTTTCTCCGAGTGATCACCTTTCAGATGGACACGGCCCAGGTGATAAAAGGGTCATTACGGGAAGGGATGTGGGGTACCTCCATAGATCTCTCCGATGCTTACCTCCATATTCCTCTCCATCGCTCGGCAAGAAAATTTCTAGCCTTCCAAGTAGGGAAAAGACGATTTTGGTTTCTGGCACTTCCCTTCGGTCTGGCTACGGCCCCGTACGTTTTCTCCAAGGTCATGAAAGTACTGAAAACATGGGCACGGCTAGAAGGGATGTTAGTCTTTCAGTATCTGGACGACTGGTTTCTGGCGAATCAAGACAGGCAGGTAACCGAGAATCATACAATGTCTTTAGTTCGCAAGGCACTAGAGGTAGGTCTAGTAGTAAACCTAGCCAAGTCCGAACTAACCCCCAAACAGTCCATTACCTTTCTAGGGGAGTTTTGGGATCTGGCAATAGCAAAGGCGTTCCCTACGCCAGAACGCCGCCAGAGAATTGCAGATGCCATAAAAGGTATTTCCCCAGGAAAGAAGGTGAGATTACAGGCCATGGAATCGCTCCTCGGCCTGTTAGTGGCAACAGAGAAGACAGTCCCCCTGGGCCGTCTCCATTACAGGCCATTTCAAAGCCAGGTAAGATGGGCGTTGCATCAGGGTCGTTCACCCGCAGCGAGGATGCAAGTTTCACAGGTAACCCTACAAGCCCTACAGTGGTGGTGCGATGTTCTAATTATGTCCGAAGGAATGCCATTTCAGCCCCCCACCCCGGAGATAGAGATTCAGACCGATGCGTCCCATGCGGGGTGGGGAATTTATTGGAATGGTCAGGTATGGAAGGGCAAATGGCCACCCTCGCTTCAGTCCTACCACATAAACTGGCTGGAGCTTCGGGTGGTCTGGATTGCCCTAATCAAGCTGACCAACCAACTCAGAAACAAGGCAGTCCTTTTTCGGTTAGACAACTCCACAGCCATAGCTTACCTCAACAAGCAGGGGGGCACCAAATCACGATCCCTGTCCAAACTTGCATTCCAAATTCTTTCAAAGGCCAGGGAGGAACAGGTGACCGTTTCCGCCCGTCACCTGGCCGGGAAATTAAACGTCCTAGCGGACTTAGCCTCCAGACAGGGTCAAGTTATCAACACCGAGTGGTGCCTATCCCCTCGGTCCTTTCAGTGGGTGACACACCAATCCCCATGGGGTGCCCCGACTCTGGATCTGTTTGCAAACGCGATGACCACCCAACTTCCCCGGTACGTGTCTCCTTGCCCGGACCCAGCAGCTTGGGCAGTAGACGCTCTCAATTGTCAGTGGCCACGGGACGAGGTACTGTATGCCTTTCCCCCACAAGCAATCTTAGGGCAAGTCCTGCAGAGAGTAATCGAGTTGAAACCACCGTTCCTATTACTCATTGCCCCATGGACACCGGAAGCCCCATGGTTCGCCCTCCTACTCCATTGCAAGGTAGTAAGGTCGATACCGATCCCATGCCACAACGAGTTGCTATCACAACCCCATTGGCATCACTTCCACCCCTCCCCTCGCTTACTGAACCTCCACCTATGGTGTCTGACCAGTCCTTTCTGAAAAACAAGGGTTTTTCTAAGCAGGTGAGAGAGAAAATAGTAAACAGTCACAAGGGTTCAACGGCCAAAGTTTACAGGTCGCAGTGGAATAAATTTGCCGCTTGGTGTAGCACTTCTAAGCTAGATCCGTTTCAGGCTAGCCCAGCAGTGGTAGCGGATTTCCTCGATCACCTTTTCACGGAGGTGAAATTAAAGGTAAGTTCCATCGAGGGCTATAGGGCCGCTATAGGGTCAAGACTCAAAGCGTCTACAGGCTACGACCCGGGCGAAGATACTTCCCTATCACAGCTAGTAAGACATTTTAAAGTAAGCTCCCCACCCTGCCCATCCAACATAGCGCAGTGGGATTTATCAATAGTCTTACAGTATCTTCAGCGCCCAGATATATTTAGTAAGGACGTGATTTCAGCAAAAAACGCAACATTAAGATTCACGTTTTTATTGGCCTTAGCTTCGGGCAAAAGAAGAGGCGAAATCCATGCCCTAGACAGAAAGGTAAATAAAGATAAGGGTACATGGGAGAAGGTCACCCTAGTCCCTAGAGCAGGATTCATGGGAAAAACCCACATCATGACCCAAGGGATGGGAACGTTCGATCACATTACTCTCCCATCCCTACCAGATGACCCCGACTCAGACGGTCTGGTCTCTTTGTGTCCCGTCAAAGCGCTGCAACAGTATTTGGAAATGTCAGAGGCCTACCGATCAGATAATCAGAAGGCTCTCATCATTTCGTTTATGCCGAAATTTAACAAAGATCTTTCGAAACAGTCGATCTCAAATTATATTAAAAGGATCATTTTGGCAGCCTATGACGATGCACAAATCGACCCTAACCCGTTAGGGGAATCAAACATCAAAGCCCATCAGGTAAGGCAAGTAGCCAATTCCCTCAGGGCGGTACGCAACGTGTCCCTTTCGGATATATTAAAAACAGGTTGTTGGGTTTCCCCCAACTCGTTTGTTAAATACTATCTGAAAGATTTTTCTCAAGATGAATTGTCTGGCTTATATTCATTAGGACCGTTCGTGGCTTCAGAAACGACCATTACAGGCTGAGTGTTTCTGTTGTAGGAATGCTTCTCCCAAGTTTAAGAACAAGGGCAAGCACAAGAGTAACTTCTCCAAGGGCCGTAATGGGAACAGTAACAACAGCAACAAGCCACGAAAGTAACAACCTACAAGAAGGTCTTTCCTTCTTACTCTGAACATTTCGCCTTTCGCTCAGGTCCTTGGGACCATTTCGGTTCGTGCTTATATTAAGTTACGGACGAACGCTGGACGGTTATGTTTAATTAAGCATTTATTTACTCCGAAGTGTTCAGGATCGCATGTGTAATGAGTACAGCCCAGTCTTCGGTCTTACGGCTACTCGGATGCTTAAGTTTTAATCTCCTTTCTTCATGTTTTTCAGAAAGAAAGGGGGGGGGACCATGTCGGTCCCAGACGTACCCAGTGACCGTACACCCGTTGTAGCCGGAAGGCCGAAAGCCGGTTTATGGTTCATGGTATGAGGTACCATAGTATCATTATGGGCTTATGGGACCATAACGGCCCCATATAGGAAAACAGTCATAAATAAGCAAAATTTTTTCTGTTTTTCATTTTATGACGATTTACAGTAGTTTTAGTACTATCTAGTCAATCGCTATGAGTTTATTTCAAATAAACGTGGTAATTTATCAAATGAGAAGAAGAAAAGTTAGACAGCGGACTCGCTTTCTTTTTCAAGTTTGAATTGCATGTCTTGTAAGACACTTCAGTCACTTTACTAGAAGTGTCAAAGAGTTTATTTGCGTAATTCCTATGGATTTACGATCGTTTTGTAGTACTTCTAAATAAACCTAATTGTTCATCAATACATAGCAAGTGAATAGTGAGAACTTGAGGAAGGGATCCATCCGGTGGGCGGTTGGAGGGGGATGGTGATAGTTCTCAAAAAAGATGATGGCATGGTTGGAAGCCTTCTCATCTCAACTGACAGTTGCTGTGATATTTTTTACTTTGTTACGATTTACCTTATGTTGAAAGACCGGAATGGTACGCCTCCGGACTTTATTTAGGAAATCATTAAAAGAATTGAAACTTAGCTGACAAGTTTTATTTCTTCTTTGCGTCGAGTGCACAGCACTCCTCGCCTATATGCAATGAGCTTTTACAAGCCATAGTGTAATTCGCGACCTTTTTGGGCAGTTCAAGAATGGCAGGCTCCCCTGCTCCGGACTCAAGTCCCATTAAAAGTGGAGATAAGCGAATTCAAAGCTTTTGCGAAGTAAAACTATCGTTTTATTTCGTAAAACGAGCTTTTACGAGTAAAAGCGCAATTCGCGTTCTCCACTTTTAACTTTGATTTTAACCCGTCCCATCCATCCCCAACTAGCCTGGGCGTGTTTTACCGCCTTTTGGGGCTAAAAAGGGAATGTCGTTTATACGAGACTAGCAGACGACGTCTCGGGCATTCTGATTGGCCATAGGATGGATGGAAGGGTTAGAGTATCTTGAACAGTACCTCAAAAAGTTCTTTTTTATATTGCGTGGTAAATATTACTGGAAGGGAACCCATTAAAAGTGGAGAACGCGAATTGCGCTTTTACTCGTAAAAGCTCGTTTTACGAAATAAAACGATAGTTTACGCTGTAAAAGTGACGATGGGCCCCACTCATCAGCAATCAAAGGTTGATATCTAATAGGTTTTTATCTCGGTACAATAAAAAAATTATAATATCTCAGTTCGCTCACAAACCGTCTATTTTCTCCGGGTCACGAAAGTGGGCTTTCATTCCAGTGTGATGCAGCTCAGAAGTGATGTAGTAACGGTTGAGATAATTCGCCAATTTGTTTACGGCCTCCTGCCATTCCATAATTAAGTTTGCCAAGTCAATAAACACAAGCGTTGATAAATCAGTTAATTTCTTAAATAATTCTTTTAAAAAAAAAAATACAGTATTAACTGGAATAGCCCAGTCGCGATAGAACATCCTGGCATTGAGTAGCTATCGCTTTGACCGTCCTAAATGTCATTCCATTCTCCCAGTTGAACGCTGTTTCGGCCGAATTTTTACGCTGCGTACCGAAACTAGAGCCATCCTTCTCCGCATGTGTGTTTGAAGTTATCCAAGATCTGACATTGCTGTCCGGTTCTAATCCCAAAAATTTATAAATAGCGATATATTCCTTCTCTGTATTCAGTGCTAAATTTTCGTACTTCAATTCTAAGAAGTTGTTTGGATATTTTTTCTCTAACTGTTCTCTCATTCTAAAGTCGTTGCGCATTTTATGGCAGATTAACCACGCTTCCTGTAGCATTCTGGCGTCAGAGGGCACCGGTGTCCTGTCGCCACGTGACGCTTTTGCCACGGCGCATCGTGACGACACGTGACTGGCGACACGAGAATGGGCAATAGCCCTGGGATCCCTCAGCAAATGTATTATTCGAATAGTCGGGTCTTTCTCTAAAATATTGGCTATATTCAACATTGTGAGTCGTATTGTTTTCAAAACACGGACGCGAGCGGATGAACACGATTGTTTTAAGTCAGTGGAACACTTTTCAAATACGGATTTAAATCTATTAATACAAGAACGATGGTTCGAATACAAGTCAATCACACGTCTGCTTAAGGAAAAGTTGACATCTAACTCTTTTTTGTCAAAACTAACAAGACGAGCTCGGAATTGTTCCATAGTTAAGTTCCGTTTAAACTGATGCTCCATAATGTACTCCTTCATCCTCACAAGCTGTTTCTTGTATTCCGCACCAATGCCACCATGTGCTCGTGCATGACACTTGTACAGTTTGTGTCCAATGAATACTTTCGGACACTCACTGCGGAGATATTCCTTGCACTTGCCTATGTTCTTGGGTTTCTTTTCGGCTTGTAATCTCGAGGCTTCTTCCTTTAAACAAGTGACGTAGTTAGGCGACGTCATATTCAGTCGGTTCAGGACAAAATCATGAACGGTTGTCTCAACGGGTACTCGGTCAAGGTTACAGCCGAGAAGACCTGACATCCCTTCTTTGATGGCTTCCCTCTCAAATGGCGGGACTATTCTGCAGAACAACATGATTTTTAAAACGTTCAACCATTTTAAAATAACAACCATTGTTTAGTTTGTGAAATACATCCGGAATCTTAATCAACCATGCGAGATGACATGTTAACACTTTGACCATGTATTTTATAACATTTTACTGCCGAACCATATTTGATGTTTACCATGTGATAACGTATATGCTTACAGTGTAAAAATGAAACATTGTATAGACTTTGTATGGACGCCGCAACCAGATGTTGAATCAAGTCGGGCTCATTCCTAGGAATCACGGTCCCCCACGGACCACAGTCACGACTGAATATGGCCCCCTCTAGTGAACACGGTCCCCCAGGAGACCATAATCCCTTGGGGAAAATGGTCCCCCCAAAGTTAAAAATAGGTAGGAATATGCAACTAATTCAGAGATCTTGCGAATAAAATTATGCTTGTCTTTGTATGAATTCTTCATCTAGCAAAATTTACTAACCAAAGTTATTTTCAAACGCTTTCATAATACTAATTAGGGATGCAATGAAATTACATAAATGTAATTAAAAGTGACACTATCCACTCCCAAATCTCACAGCAGATGTAGGATGAATAAATAATTAATTACAGCAAATGTATATGCTTTCATCTGAAGAGATCAATGCAACACGATGGATAAAATTTGTAACTGGTAAATCCCTGATTTAATCCTTTTCGTTATTCCATAACCTTTCGGCCTGAAAAGATTTTAGTAACCTATTGATGACATTCACTCTAACTTTTACCACCTCTTCAGATCTAATGGTTGTTTTGGCAGGATTACGTAAGTAATCCGGCTTATGTAATCACACCGTGGAACTTCCCATCACAACCAGATTATATTGGAAAATTGTGGCAGAACGCAACGGTAGAGTCTGAATAAGCATTTGGCGAAATCCGAGAATCGGAATAATGCAGGTTTATTTTTAGAACCCGGTCCAGTCACAGTAATACCAACCCCGTGCTTATACGACTTACAAACAAAATAAATTCACAAGATAGGTGAAATCTATTTTGTGTTTGCTTTATCTCTTCATAAAATACATTCAACACAAAATCGGTGAATAGAAGTATCGGTTTATACGAAATAAATCGTTAGTCCTAATTTTTTTATCCAACAGATTTCGATGTAAAAAATTTGTATTATCCGATAATCGGTTAACAGAAACACATTTTGGCCAGTGCATCTTTATTGAAAACGTGAAAGGGTTGTTAACACAGCATGCTGTGGCATTCTGTTGATACGTCTTAATCCTATAATCCTTAGGGATTAGTCGTCGCGCTGATAAGGCAAATAGAGGCATCACCCACCCCTCCACCCCTCCCTCCCTAGTTATTACGCAGAGGACCTCATGCTTGCGGTTTATTGCAGTTCTGTTTGAGTTTACAGTTTCGCAGACCGAAAGCATTCCATGTTGTTGTTATTTCAGGGTTTACGTGTGCATACAAGTTCAGCACCTGCTGAGGGAAGTGTTAAATATTAATCAATTGTCCTGATTTATCTAAAATTTATTTTACTTATTTCGACAAAATTCTGTACTTTATAAGCAGACAGATCGCCAAAATGTACTTCTAAAGTAAGCTAGACATGAATGCACTGAAAAGAGTTATCCAATAACCACGAAAAAATCGGTTAATATGTATATATATATATATATATATATATATATATATATATATATATATATATATATATATATATATATATATATATATATATATATATATATATATATATATATATATATATATATATGTAGTCTATATCGATTAATATAATTACTTTTGCCAGGTCCCTTAAGACTTCCTATTATCCGAGTTCCACTATATATGGATATTCAGAAGAAAATAATATATGGCGCAAGATGTAGGCAGGTATTCAGAATTTGAGATACATGTTATTACATTTCCACAATAAGGTGGGGGGGGTATATTTTGTTTTTTTTTTGTGCTTTCTCATGTATGTGTATGTAGTGTGTTGCAGACACCTGATTGTGCTAACACAAAACTCTCGAATAAAACGTTGGATCAGCTTTAAACCTGGTGAGATTATACTTTGGGATGTTGTGACGTCATAATTTGTTCAACCGTGACGGTTGCGTCATTGCTGCAGAACGAAACGTCAGATTAGCTTCAAACTTAGTAGGATCATGCTTTCAGTGGATCTAACGGTTGTTAGTGCATTTATTGTATATAGCGCAACGCATGACGTCAAAACATGCTGTGGATACTTGACTTTGTTAACACGAGAACTCTCGACAAGTGGGATCAACTTCCAACTTGGGTCGGACTGTCGGTTGCTATTGTAGTTGGGGCATACTGGACTGTGGCACCTTATGACGGGCTGATTGGACACCACATGACACAGCATATTCTGTGGGCTTTTTGGTAGTCGTATTTACATGCCTCTGCAGGACTATCTGTTAATTTTACAGGGCTTACAATAAAGTTGTCAAGCTATTTCGTATATCGGAACGGTTATGTAGCATTTGCTTCCAGTGCCTGGAAATATTTTTTCTTTTTAAGTGGATTATCTAGTACCTTCAGATAAGCAGCTCACGATTTCTGGGCATGTGCCTTACCCTCACCCCCTCCTACCCCACCGAGGTGAGTCATCAACTGTACATTTACAAAGGATGCTTTTCTTCCGCTTTGTGGCCGGTGAAAATACACGAAAGGAAGGGATATATATCATAGTTGTCATTACACTCTGGATCCAGACCTATACCGCGTAAAGATAAAAGGGTTAGGGTTCTAGATGGCGACTGTGGTAAGCAAAAGATAAAACCAATGAACTGGGGAACTGGTTATGTAGCGACCACCTTATAGATCCGGATAAGAAAGACTACGGTAACATCTGTTTGTAGCGACCGCCTTCAAAACCCAGGTTCAAAGACGTACACTAAAATCATTTGGTGGTCCCATCTACTCGACCCGGATAAGAGAAGACAGTTAAACCTGGCTATGCGATCATCTTCCAGAATCAGGTAAAGACTAACAGTAAAACCTGCCTGTCGAGACCCAGAAACAAGACTGACAGTAAAACCTCTGTAGATACCACCTTCCAGACCAGAACTGAAAAAGACGTAGAGTAAAATCCCAGTTTAGAGTAAACACATTCCAAATAGTTTAACTTGTACTAAGACGTATATACTTTTTTACATGTACCAAGACGTTAAAATCAAGGATTAAGAATAACCACATGTCAGGTTACGAGGGCTTCCCCCCTCCCCTCCTTCAGGAATGAGGGATTCCGTTACCCAACGTCCGGGTACATCATATATGTATTCAAATATATTTATGTAAAGTAAAATTTTATTATCATGAAATAGTACAAAATTTTCAAAATAAACTTGTAATGCGAATGTCGGGCAAGCGTTGGAATGGGGTCGTTGAGGGGTGTCGCGGTAAACATTCGTTTTTGATAACAAAAACAAAACGGCAAGTGCTGGCTAATTAAAGTGTTTGACATATTCGGGTACACTGGTGTTGGTGTGCACTGGCCGCTCTAGTTTTATACCTGTGTTATTTCCGAAACCCTTAGAGAAATAGCAATTTTGACACCATTTTCGGGCACCATCCCCTCTACGTATTTCTTGATCTAGAATTTTAACGTGTCAGGTCACGTGATTTGTGTTATCTCAGAAATTTTCTAGATAAAGCAATTTCGACTCCTTCCTGCGGTTACAATTTTCGGATTATGCATAATATAAGAACACAAATAAAAAAATTCAGTTAAAAAGTGATTGCACCTATGGCTTTTATCTTTTCTATTAGCTTTATGTCTACATCTGTGGGCTGGTGAATCTTAAGAATAGAACTTCCTCCTCCCTGCAAGTCATAGGAGGCGACTGATCGGAACTACTTTCCTTCTAGCTCTTCTTTTAATGTTTCTTCGTTCTTCCTTCTGTTTGCACTTTACCTTTAGCGAGTCCTAATACAGCCATCATAATTGCTGAACGAGACTTTCAACATCAAACAAACAGACAAGCTATAAGTCAGTTAAATTCATCCTGACCGCACGCAGGTCCTGTTTTTTCACATTTTTCCTTCTTTTTTGTTGATTCGGTGCATTTGGATAAAATTTGAGTTAAAGAATGACCGAAAGGAAGACGGCGTGGTACATGGTTGTAAAAAATATACTGTAGATAGTTTAAGCAAACGATAAAAGTATTCAAGATGGTCGCGCCTAACAAGATGGAAAAATGTGTGAAGTGTGGCAAGAAAGAAATGTTATGAAAAATTCAATTCTTGTGGTGCACATAGCAGCTTATATATTAACCATATCAAAGCATCATTACATGGTCATCACAGCTTGAATAATAGGAACTAGACCGTTTTCGCTAGTGAGTGTCGAAAATTACATATTAGGCCACAATAAATCTTATGCTGTATATTGAAAATTTCGGCATTACTTAAAAATATATGTTAAAAGTCATGCCAAATTGCCAGTTGCCTCAAAACTCATTTCAAAACAGCTTTTGACAGACTATATTCCGGTAAACATTCAGACGTCGATAAAACGTTGCGTCAGTAACCCCGGCCAATCACAAGGTTAAACCTTGTAATTTTGTTGTGACTGGTAGCGACCCTAGATCAACGTCTTTGATACATTTGATACAAAGTTGGATAGACGTCGGTTGAGCAACGCTGTGAAGATGCTGATTTTACACGCAGAAAAACTTTCGCAACATAAATCTGGTTGTAATGTGGTTGTGATTTATC
The DNA here is from genome assembly GCA_949752745.1 of Protula sp. h YS-2021. Lineage (NCBI taxonomy): Eukaryota > Metazoa > Annelida > Polychaeta > Sabellida > Serpulidae > Protula > Protula sp. h YS-2021. Next base: position 64,283,347 of record OX457029.1, on the reverse strand, counting down.
GCAACCTTAGATCAGCGTTTATGCGGCGTATGTAACATCCCTTGGACAAAAACGCTGCTTAGATGTGACGTTGATTTTTGTTGCCGAACAGTCAGCTTTCTCCGATGCCTCATTAAGGTCTTGATGCGACGTTGAATGAACTTCGGAAAATCAACGAATCACACAGACGTCGAAAAGTCGGGTTTAGGACAGTGGCCCGCGAGACACTAGTCCGCGAGACAGTAGCCCGTGAGACAGTAGCCAGCGGAGACAGTAGCCTGCGGCTCAGAAGAAACCAAGACAGAAGCCCGAGGTTTTATTTGTTTTTTATTTTATTTTATTATTTTTGCATTAATTTTATAAAATTAGAACGTGCACATGGCTATAGGGGTAAAGAAATTGCAATTATAATTTCCAGAGTGCAGAGGCAGACCACGTAAGCGCGTGTACCGAGAAACATCAAGCAGGCTAGAGAACGTCGTCGCAGACTACGTACACTGCACCACTTTGGATTTTCTGCGTGTCATCGCGCACAGCACTAGAATGTAAATCAGCGATTGATATGTTTGTTGACTGCAATTAAAATGTTTTGTAATCGTACAATGAAAGGGCGATTGATGTGTCAGTTGACTGCATTTAGAATGTTTTGTAATCGTACAATGAAAGGGCGATTGATGTTTTTGCTGATTGCAATTAGAATGTTTTGTAACCGTACAGTGGAAGGCACACTGGTATTTTTGCTGACTGCAATAAGAGTGGTTTGTAATCGAACAATTAGTGTAGCTGTAATGTAATCTAGGCAATAAAATTTGCTAAACTAAGACCTAAGAGTTTTATTGGTTAAAAATAAAAGAAAATAAATAAAACCGCGGGCTTCTGTCTCGGTGGCTTCTGAACCGCGGGCTACTGTCCACGGGCTACTGTCTAGCTGGTTTCTGTCTCGCGGGCTCCTGTCTTGTAACCCAAAAATTAGATACCAGATAAAATTAACGCAGTGTAAAAATACTTTTCTTCTTGTACTTGCCGCCGTTTGCTATTGTGGGTTCGACTCCCACAGTGCGCTTGCGTAGCGATTTTCTTTTAGGCAATGAAATGGTGCTCTAAGGTGGTAGAACACCGTTGTAAGTACATAACTTGATTTCAAAATATACTTGCCAAAACTTGGGTTGTGTTTCTGTGTAATTTAATGTAACACGAGGCAAAACCGCTCCTTAACCTACTAAAGCGAGATTGTAAACATCTATAAAATGTAAAGAAAATCCCGTAATTTTTTAACTTAGGCGCGCAATCCTCCCAGGACACACACATGGTGGTATGGATAAAACAAGGAAGAGACACGGTAATGCTCTATATATAATGATTGTGTGCTCTGTACAGGAAAAGGAACACCGGTTCTTAAAACTCAGATGAAAATAATACTGAATTTACTTGAAAGAGAAGAATTTATAAACAGACATCCACTTGGGACACCCCTTTCTAGTATGGGAATATTTTAAACAATATTACGCTGCCTTTCTCAGAACACTTGCCTGTTTCTGGCAGTGAACCGATTATTATAAGAGTACCAGTAGATCATTGTGAAAATGCTGTGAAAAAGGTAGGAAATCATGTGACATTTTTGTGTTATGCCTTGCAATCCGACACACCGTATGAAAGCTGTCAAAACCATAACGAGCATGCGAGTATTCCCGATGTGCTGTGATTTCTTAGATTATAAGTGAAACACAAGGTCAAACAGCTTGTTGACTTGTTTAAGCGAGACTAGGAGACTGTACAACATCTGTTAAATGTGAAGAAATTCCTTAAATTCTTTAATTTAGGCGTGCAATCCATCCAGGACACTTATGGTGGGTATGGATAAAACAAGGAAAAGACACGGTATATATATACATATATATAATAAAAATGTGTTCTGTGCATGAAGTGGAGCTTGATCCGTTGAGAAATGTAACGTGGATGATTTTTGTGATTTATTTTCTAATGTGCATTGTGCACTCAGTGGAGAAGTGCGCGCGGACAAATCAGCAGACTTGCAACCTCAGATTGATTCTCAAGAGGAAAGCTCACTACATACCACTACATACCATACGCCCAAGGTATTAACATCAATAAAGTGCTGGATATTGAGATCTCTAGACCATAACGTTCAGCAAACACATGATGCAAACTCTGAATATATTAACTTTATTTTCGATAGTATTGTAAAAGTATTCAAGGAGAGTGCCTCCTCAGTTTTGTGTCTTTGGAGTGGCCGCAATCGTCCGCGTAGACCTAAAACTGCTGTTTAGCCATGGTTCGACGATAATTCTGAAGTTAAACGCAAGCATTTTCATAAAGCTAAAAATGCATTCATGCTGGATCCCACATCGGAAAAGAGAGATGTCAAGGCAGCTGAGAGCAGGGAGTGTAAACAAACAGTTAAAAAGGTCTATTATCAACAGCGCAGAAAGTTTAACAAAAATCTCAGGAATCTAAGAAGCACTAATTCAAAACAATATTGGAATATACTAAATGACAGCAAAGCAAAAAGTCCTAATAAAGTGCCCATAGATGGCTTTGTTGATCATTTCAAAAAGCTGGTAACTTTGATCTAGTTTACAACCCCGAAGGTGTCAATATAGATGGTGTAAATTTTATACAAAATCCGCTGTTATACTAATTTTTCAGAACAGGAGGTACAAAAATGTGCTATGAAGCTGATAAACGGCAAATCACCTGGATGCGACCAGGTACTTAACGAATTTTTAAAGTGTTGTATGCCGAAAATGTTTGCACCAAATTGTTCAATCTTGTTTTAAGCACTGAAAAGGTTCCCAAGGATTGGTCAGTAGGTTATATCCAGTCAATATATAAAAACAAAGGCAATAAGACTAATCCTGACAATTATGTAGGAATTATTTACTCAGTTGTATAGGTAAATTATTTACTTCCCTACTCAGTGAGAGACTAGCTAATTATCTTGCAGAAAATAAAGTGTTTCAGGGCGGGATATAGCACAGCGGATCATATAGTTGTGTCAGATGCTTAATTAAATTGTACATAGCAAGTGGTAAAAAATCATACTGCGCGTTCATTGATTATAAAAAAGACCTTTGACTCCGTTGACTGAGTGTATCTATGGCAAAAACTGTTAGCAAATGGAATAGGTGGAAAATTTCTCAACGTGATATATAACATTTATCAGCATGAAAAATTTGCAGCATCTATCCAAGGTCTGTGTCGGGTTAACCATGCTAAAGGTCAGTATTGGCAGGCATCTCTCTGACGAGGATGTAGAAGTTTATCTTAAATTATACCTTCTATTATACGCCGATGACACTATCCTGTTCGCTGAAACCGAAGCTGATTTACAAATGGCATTAGAGAGTATATACCAGTATTGTCGAGATTGGAACCTGACTGTTAACGCAACGAGAACTAAAATTGTCATTTCCTGGCGCGGTGAACTAAGAAGGAAACCAGTGTTTGTATATAATAATTCTGTTTTAGATATAGAAGATGATTTTGTGTATTTAGGAGTTAAGTTTAATCACAATGATTCTTTCAAAGAACAACAGTTGTTTGCCTCTCAGCAGGGGAGTAAATCTATGTTTGCACTTATTACTAAAAGTCGAAAATTAAATCTTGATCTGGACCTTCAAGTGGATTTATTTGATAACATAGTGGAACCAGTCTTACTGTACGGCTCAGAAGCCTGGGTCTGAAATTATAAACAGGGTCCAGTTGAAGTACTATAAATTTGTCCTCGGGCTTCAAAATTGCACATGCACCGCAATGGTTCTAGGGCAACTTGGTAAATTGCCTATGAATGAAATTATAAAACCCGAGTTTTGAACTACTGGTTTAAGCTTGAGACCTCCAAAAAACGATTATTAACTTAATGTCATTGTATATAGATTGTTGCGTAAAATGGTCGAAAACGCTGCCCAGATAGTCGTTTCGCCTGGTTACAGTATGTTCGTGATCTTTTAAACTCAGTAGGTTTGTCGGAGTTCTGGCTGTGTCCGGAGGGCCTTACATGTCTCACTTACAGATGGTACAAATTTATCACAAAACAAACGATTACCGACCAGTACATTGGCGACTGGGTATGGTCACTTTTTCTCTCCGATTTATGTATAAACTACAGGATGTTCAAGGTGAAATTTGGTAATGACGAATACCTTAGGGTGCTGCCCAAAATTACGCTAAAAGTGATAAAATTTCGGTGCAGAAATACCAATTTGCCTCTTGTGAAACAAATGTATGAAGGTGTCGATCTGAACAGTAGATTATGTACTCTTTGCGCTCAGGGAACAGTAGGTGGTGAGTACCACTTTTTAGTGGAATGTACATATTTTGACAACGAGAGACAGTCCCTACTGGGAAACGCAGATTTCGATCAGTTAACGCCGAAGTGTTTGGTAGAATTATGCAGAATACTGCCCTTAAAACAACTCTCCAAGTTGAGTAAATATATGTAAGTCATAATATCTTTTTTCCAAATGATGTACTTTCTTAAAATTTCTGTTATTTTTTCCCAACAATTGTATATTTGTTAATTACATCCAATGTGTCCATATACTTATGGATTTTTATGGAAATAAACTGAACCAAGGCCCTAGACCACAATTAATTTATTTCTTTGCTTTTTTACAGAAATTAAAATACTGGCTTCTTCCATAATATTGCTGGAGAATCATACTTTATTAAATTCCCCAAACTAACCCTCGAGAAGACAAAAAAAGCAAAATATTTGGGGGTTCACCAATTGCATTTTTTGTTATCTTGCATACGGGCATACGGCGCCCATGGATCTCGAGATCGCTCGATCACATGAATCAATTACTGAATTTTTACGTTATGTTTCTCAAAAACAATAAACTTCATTGCAAAGAGTTTAAGCATATCTCTAGCACAAGCCTTTGGGATCATAAGCATGCCACAATTTCATTACTGATTGCCAGGAACATTCAAACATCATCGAAAAAATACAGCTGCCATGCTAATAGTCTTCCTGTGAGCGAAAAAAAAGTCGCCTTCTTGTTCCAGATGGCTGACGACCCGACTGTTTTAGACGGTATATTAGATCTCGAAGACGAATTTAAACTGGAGAAGAAATGTAGAACTTTAGTGTGCCGGTCTTGTTGTAAAATATTCAACACACTGACCAGCGACATGTTTGTCTTGCATGTAGAAAAATGTGAACGTAAACAGACCAAGGAGCCTACTGGTATGTCAACTTGCGGAATATGCGGAATTTCTTTCCATGCAAATCGGAATAATTTTGAACAGCATGTAGAAAAATGTAAACGCAAACAACTGAGCAAGATGTTTACTTGCCAAATATGTGGAGTTTCATTCCACGGAAATCATAATAACATTGTCCTGCACGTGAAGAAGTGCGAGCGTAAACAGAAGATCCAGAAACTTCAGTTCACTTGCGAAAATTGCGGAGTTTCGTTCTACTCGGGAGAGGATCATGATTATAACGTGGCAAGACACTTGGCGAAGTGCCACAAAAAACGCATCAATGTCGGCCAAAATTATCACCAGTGCTTGTTAGGACTATAGGATGTACAAAAACACGGACCTCAAATCTACTGCCTGAAAGTATGTGTATACAAGTATTCCCGATTTCGCAATGATTCATTCGCCATCTAGTGGCAGAAAAAGGAACACAGGTCAAATGTCTTCTTCTTGAAGTCTTTACGTAGAGAAGGGTGCATTCCAGTTTCAGTGGCTTCAAACACTTACGAGGGAGCGGAGATAGAAATGGTTACAGTAGATCGTAATTGGTGACAACAAAATGTTCAATTCTGACTAAACTTAATTAGCCAGATGCAAATTTGGCGACTTTTTATCGTCAAATATTCCCTATTTTGCGATATTTGACAAATAAAAATTGTTTTCAGCCACAGAAGATGGTCTTTTCAATTTCACCAATTTGGATCTACTGTAGCCATTCGTTCTCCTCCCCCTTGTATGCATAAGTATACGAGGGGAAGGAGAACGAATGGTTACAGTAGATCCAAGTTTGTGAAATGAAAAGGAACATCTTCCGTGGTTCAAAACAAATTAACTTTGTCAAATATCACAAAATGATGTATATTTAAGTCGATTGGACCGCAAAACTTGCAGCTGGCGTATTGAGTGGAGTTGAAATTTGGCTTTTTGTTGTCACCAATTACGATCTACCCTAGCCAATTCTATCTCCTGTCCCTTGTATATGTTTGTATCAAAAATAAACAAGTGAATTTTCAAAAGTTATTTTCACTTACCATTATTACATTTCATTTATATTAAGAGCATATTGACGAAATTGTCGAATTTTGTGGGTGATAATATATGATTCTTACAAGAACCAATTCTCATATGTGTTCTGTTTAGGTATTTTGATTCATAAATTCTAATGAAATGTTACCCGGATTTTTTTCTTAAATTCTAACCACTTTAAATGTGTGTTTTATGATTTATTAATTTTTGTAGATATAAATTTATGCGTCACATATTTAAGTATTATTAAATTTGATGGTCGCGAAATCCCGAAAAGCCCTATTTTAGATAGGACCAAAACTCTACAAAGCCTTTATTTTTTAGTCAGAACCCCGGAAAACCCTCAACACTCAGATTTACTTCGTTATCGATCTAGAAAGGTTCCTTTCGCAGGAATTGTGATCTATTAAACGTGAAAAATGCATTGTTCCATTTTAGTTCCCGTTTATTTAAGCAGTTTAAAGGACTAAATATGCATTACAGACAACTTAATTGAAGTAGTTTTGTAAGATATTTCGTAAAAAAATGTTCCGGTATGAAAAAGATAAACAAAAAAAGTTCATGTTTGCAAAATACTGTTACTTTTCTGCTGTTTTACACGTCTCATTTTTGTTGCCGAATGAAAGCAGAAGACCCTGAAAATATTGCTGTAGACATTCGAGCCTCGTTCTGAGTTGTACATAAACAAGTCTTGTGATCATTGCGAAATGGCGAATGGGTTTCAAAAGATGTAGTGTTACATATGCAAGCTTGTATGTGGATCTAGATTTGAATCGCAGGTTTTAAAGGAAAAAGTATACTTTAATTCGCCTGTGTTTGTTAGGTTGGCAGGGCCGGTTCCTGTTGATTAGGCCTACGTGGCAAATTTTGTGTGTCCATTAGGCCTACGCGAAGATTTTTCGATGTGCGTTAGGCCTACGCCCCACCAGACCTACGCTTACTGGGCATGTGCGGGAACAAACTTTCTTTCATCTTGTCTATGAATTCAGGGCTGGAAAAAAATCCGATTTAAAAAAAATATATATTTTTTTTTTCAAATCTGTTTTTTTTTTAAATGTTTTTTAATTAAATCAAACTGAAAAAAAACCCACAAAATATCCGAAAGCACCATCTTTTAACAGTTAATTGAAGACTCGTTCTATCACAAATACTTACTTGTTCTATCATATATTGTGTGGATTTGAATGCAGTTGCTAATCTCCCCGAGATGTTCCGTTTTTCTGTAATGTATTGTGTGACTTTAAATGCTATTATGTGATTTTCCCAAGAGGTTCAGTTGTTCTCTGATGTATTGTGCGGTTAAATTGCAATCACTGAATTGCAATCACGTATTCTCCCCCAGGTGTTCAGTTGTTCTCTTATGTATTGTGTGGTTTTCATTGCAATCAGTAATTTTCAATCTAATTACAATAAGCAATTATTAGCGAATTCTTGAGATCAGAGTTCATATGATCTTTTTGCATATTTGCGATTCATTTTCTTAACTATAATACTTAACAGGACAGAATTTACTGTCCGGAGCCTAACTGATCATCCTGAGTACATAGAAATGTTGGTATATAATGGGTCAAATTAGTCAAATTCAACAATGGCTTACATTGTAAACAGTAAAAACTGCAGAAGAACTTGAAAGCTACTGATATATCAGCAGTTCGTGAGAAATCGAACATGTGTGAACATTTTATGAGCAGAGAGTGAAGTTTGTGTCATTGCGCAGTTTTGTGGATAATGTGTACTCATGAACATCTAAAAAGTGTAGTTTATTGTATTTTGTGATGTGAGACAGAAATGAAATAAACGTTTAATAAAAAAGGGGTGCTTTTTTAAGAACTAAGTTTTGTCCGGCGTAGGCCTGGTGAGCGTAGGCCTAGTGGGCTGTAGGCCTAGTGGGGCGTAGGCCTGATAAGCGGACACCGCAGGGCCAATGTAATGAAAAACGGACTTACTCGGAGTCAAATCACAATGTCAAATCACACGTTGGGCGTTCCGAATAAAATGCGCAAAAATTCTGCGTTTCGAATACGAATTAACTGGGTAAAAATGAAAGAAATGATAGAGATTTCGCTTAAATGTCATATTTTTCTTGATCGTGTTTTTAATAACCCGTGTGCTGTTTAAAAAAATCATTAAAAGTTTTAACAAATAGTTTCAAGTTCCAATTTCTTGTATGTTCCAAGTATGAGCTGTTTTTGCGATATTTCTTTTATATTGCTCTGTCATTTTTTTACCCGGTTCCTTCGCAGTCAAAATTCAAAATACTTGCGCGTTTTTATTCGAAACACCCAAAGTGTTATTTGGCTTATTGTTGGGTCTAAACTATTGCTAGATCCAACATATTTGAAAGTAAAACTGAACAAACCAAAATATACATGCGCAAGAGAGTTAAGAAGGGGTCTGGGCTTTTAATTGCGCTCAATTTATAATAAGTCAGTTCGTATTTTCGATCGTTTCCCATGGAAGTGTCGTTTAGACTGCCTTTTTCTCTTTTTTTTTGGGGGGGGGGGGATAGGCTAAAAAGGGATGATAAAGAAACACATTAAACATTCTAATTTCCTAATGAAATGTTGTCAAATTTTGCCAGTTTTTTCCCCTCTCATTTCTTTACCTTTTGGTCCCAACCAAATTCGGTCAAACACCAAAACTTCTCGTCAAAAAAATGGACTTTTTTGACATGTTTCCTTTATGGTTGGAACCAAATGAGGCGTACATTTGAGTACCGATGATGAGTACATATGATGATGAGTACATATGATGATGAGTACATATGATGATGAGTACATATGAATAGTATACAAACCTGTCACTGCCGTTAGCATGCTGGGTGATATCCATGGGGAACCAGCCCAAGCGCGTGCCGTAAAGATGGCTGAACATGCCGTCGATGGGTTCGAACCAGTAAAAGGAGTGTGGATTTTGGTTGAACAGCTGGCCCAGGAATGATGATCCGGACCTCATGTACGTCATAATGACCACCTTGATGGGCATTTCTGAAAGTGTAATAGTCGAAGTAGGGTGAAAGTGTCTTTTTAAAACAGCATTTAGAACAAACATGTGTGTTAAAAATACGCTGGTATAAATGCTAGAAAAGAACTCTTGCATTCCCCGCCCCAGGTCCATTTCTCCCCTTTTACCCCATCACCTCCCCCCCCCCCCCCCCCCCTCCACCGTTTCTGTTCAAAATACGTTTGTTAAATTGTTACTGAATCAGTTATAAAATATCTTGATTTGTTGAATAAAATAAGAAAGAAGCACGAGTTTTTTTTTCAACTTTTAATTTTTAACTACAGTATTTTGGGAAGGAGATTTCTAGGCGGTCGGTCTAGAAGTCCCATGAGACTTCTCGGGGATGGGTTCCTTCCCCACACCCTCCAGGAGTGTAAAAAATTTCCGTTTTATGCTTCTTGGCAGTACATTTTATTAGACCCCAGCCGGGCGAACCCGGAGGGGTCTGTAAGATTGACCTCTGTCTGTCCGTCTGATTTTTGTACGCGCTATATCTCTGGCACCGTTCAACCGATTTTAATTTCCTTTTGCATACAGAAAGACCAAGTAGTGGAGCTGTACGACGAAACGTTATTTTTGGATTTCTCGAAAAATAAAAAAATGCGGAAACTATTTTTTAGCGCTTGACCTCATTATATGCAGTTTGTACACGCTATATCTCCAGCACCATTCAACCGATTTCAATTTCCTTTTGCACATAGAAAGACCGAGTAGTGAAGGCGTTATTTTTGGATTTCTCGAAAAATTAAAAAAAATGCTGAAACTGAAATTTTTTGCGCTTGACTAATTATTGTGTCCGGTTGGGGTCTGCGCCTCCGACGATGGCTTGTTTATTTTATAACTCATACACCAGCAGTCGTACATCATCAGTTATACAACAACAAGATTTTGCGCTTAAGTCATACCAGATGGTGGTCCTGAAAAGGACCAAGGTTTTTTTAGACCCCATCCGAGTGAACCCGGAGGGGTCTATAGGATTGACCTCTGTCAGTCCGTCTGTCCGTCCGTCCGATTTTTGAGTTCGCTATATCTTTGGCACCGCTGAACCGATTTCAATTTCCTTTTGCAAACAGAAAGACTAAGTAGTGGAGCTGTGCGGAAGCGTTATTTTTGGATTTCTCGAAAAATTAAAAAAAAAATGCGGAAATTTTTTTGCGCTTGACTGATTATTGTGTCCGGTTGGGATCTGCGCCTTCGACGATAGCTTCTTGTTCCCTTGTTTTAAAGTAGTTCCTCCCACACTGTCTTAAAACTTTCATGTGTTTGTAAAAGGACTTACAGAGAAGGTCGGTTTGACAATATGTTGACTGGCAAGAACTTTATTTTTATGTTTGAATGTTAAAATAAAAACGCTATTTTTTAAACTTTAAATCTATTTAAATGAAGCAAATTTCAGTTTACCAATCCGAAGGGGGGGGGGAGGGGGGGGGGGGACTGCGTTAGCCTAAGGATATAAAAGAGGTAGAATATCGCATTCATTGACAGTAAAGGAATACAGCTACAGAAAATATTTAAGGAATGGTATGCTATTTGGATGTTTTCGATAAAAAAAGGCCAAATGTCACTTTCTGCAATTTCTATACTCTTTTCTCCAGGATGTAAGGATGAATGTGAAGAACTTAGTCTTCCTTAGAATAGGTTTACTCTTGACGTTTCCTGAAGTAAATAAATAAGCCAGGAGTTGTTTCACAGCCCATTGGGATTCAAACATTTGAGTGTCTGTTGCACCAGTGGCCAGCATTAACAGAAATTCCAATACATTAATCCCTGGGTCACATTTGAAACAAAGATGCAGATTCTGTCCTTTGGTACGTTAGCGAAGATCTGGTTAAAATTATATGTCTCCCCCTAAGGGAGACATATAAAGTATTTGGTGTCCGCCCGTCCGTCCGTCGACACTTTTTTTTGTCGGCGCCATATTTTGGGTTATTTTGAGATTTTCCCAAAAATTGGGAAAATGGCAAAAGTTTGAAAATTTCACACAAATGACCTATTCATTGAGTGTTTGTCGGCGCCATATCTCCGTAACCATTGAAGCGAATCAAGTGCTCTCTCGCACATTCAAAAACTATATAGTGGAGTGCAACGACAGCTTATTTTCGGATTTTCGCAAAAATTGGGAAAATGGCAAAACTTTGAAAATTCAACACAACTGACCTATTCAATGGGCGTTTGTCGTATTGAAGTCCTGTGATTGCACGCCTGCGGGGGACTTAGTCAGTTTTACTGACATACTTGTTTAACACTTGACAAGCCTTTGGCTTGCAAGAGTTATATGAATTTGTCCTAGCAGCCGTTCGTCCTTCTTTTTCTTCTTGACACTTTTTCCGATTCTTTGTGTCTTCTCTGACACTATGGGCCCTAGGACCATGAAACTTGGGACTTATGAAGAGCTTGATCTGAACGTGTGCATGTCACTTTTTATTTTCGTCTTCGATTTCGTTTTCTTTGTGCCGCCGATTCCAGCTCACTGACGTCAGACCCCCCTCCCCTCCCCTAGGCGCCAGTCGAGAATTTTTTTTTTTGGTGGCAGGTGGCAGTCGGGACAGACCAGCATTGCGTCGTAATTCTCATTTGATTTGACTGTGAAGTTGGTTTTGAAAATAAAAAAACAATATATAGGAAGTTGTTGCAAGACTGCCGCTTTATATCTACTTTAAAGTGAAAAAAAATGCTCTCGTTGACTATTTTTTTTTAACCATGTACTCCCGTACTGGTTTATGAATTGTGTATTTTGACAGGTCAGTCTGTTTTGCAACATTTTACAGCATTGTAGAATTTTTTTTACTAAAAAATGTCCAAACACAAAACAACAGAAAAAAACTCACCTAAATATATTATCTCTTACTAATCTAAATTAATATTTTACAAACCATGAGTAATTCTTTTCTCAAATAGCATAAAAGTACAAAGTCTACTGCGCTAAACTAAAACAAACAGCTCTTGTTATGCAGTGTTTGTAAACAGACAGGCGGCAAAGCCAGCGTTGCTATGGATACTGTAACAGGTGGTAAAAATCAACATTGCTGGCAGTAGTATGGTAATAGGGATTCCAGCCGGCAGTCTGGACAGACCCCCCCTCCCCCTAGCCGGCAGTCGGGACAGACCCTCCTCTTACTTAAAGTTGCGATAACTTTCGTTATAATTGACCGATTTGTATGAAAATTTCACTGTTTGATTCAGTTTTATGTTAACTTTTGATATAAAGTGGTCGTGGGCTAGTTGCGCAGCGGGCTGTATGCATATATGTAGCATGCCGCCATTTTAACTTAAAACTGGGATAACTTTTGTTATACTTGACTGATTTACCTGGAAATTTCACCATTTGATTCAGTTTTATGTATAGTTTTGTTATAAAATAGTCATGGGCTAGTTGCGCAGGTGGCTGTATGCATTTTTGTACCATGTCTCCATTTTAACTTAAAATTGAGATAAGTTTCAATATTCTTGACCGATTTACCTGGAAGTTTCACCATTTGATTCAGTTTTATGTAAAGTTTTAACATAATCATGGGCTACTTGCACCGACGGCTGTATGCATTTTTTCAACAAGTCGCCATTTTAACTTAAAATTGCGATAACTTTCGTTATAGTTGACCGATTTGTATGAAAATTTCACTGTTTGATTCAGTTTTATATCTAGTTTTAACATAGTCGTGGGCTAGTTGCACCGACGGCTGTATACGTTTTTTGTCGCATGCTCCATTTTAACTTAAAATTGACCTAACTTTCGTTATACTTAACCAATTTGTATGAAAATTTCACTGTTAGATTCAGTTTAGTTTAAATTCTGCTGACTCAGCAATTTTAACAAGTTACACATCATATTTTGATTACATGTTCAACATGTTGTTGTTCAACATGTTGTTCAACATGTTCACCATGTTCAACATGTTGTTCAACGTGTTTTTCAACATGTTCAACATGTTGTTGTTCAACATGTTGTTCAACGTGTTCAACATATTAAGACAACTCACTATAGAGCATTAAGGGCACCTGCCCTCAGACATAACGCACATTCTGTATCAAGATACTGAAGAGTGAACATGTCTGCAGTGAGTGAACAACAACTACCATCTATGACAATGCCTGAAGAAAATTTTATAGCAAAGCCTGAGACAATACCTACAGCAAAGTCTAAGGCAGTGCCCATTGTAAAGTCCAAGGTGAAGTCACGTCAGCAGCGCCAAAAGCGGCCACATTTTAGAAAGATAAAACGAGATGAGGTACCAGCTAAGACGGCGTCATGTAAAATGCGAAAAATTGAGACAGAGTCTAATATGAAGCGAGAACCGGAGCGTAAAGCTGATAGCACCATGAAGAAGATGCGTGTAGACGATTCACTGGTTGTGATACCCATTAATGGAGAAACATATATTAAATTGGTGAAATATCAACAGAAAGTGATGGTTAACATTCGTAAATATATTACGAATCATGCATCTGGGAGGTTATATCCTACCAAGAAGGGAATTTTGTTGTCATTGAAAGACTGGCAAATGCTGAAGAAGCAAATGACGTCAGTGGATCTCATGCTTCAGAAAATGGATGTGTATAAATGTAGTGACTGTCAGAAGATGGTTGAGTAGAAAGTCATATGCGACTGTACACAATTGTACACATTATCTATGTTGATGTAGAGTTAGATCTTATAACATTTATAAACTTATCAATTTAAGTTCTTATGAGTAGGTAGATGTATTGGCATAATATGTATTTGAAATAGTTTTGTTTTTATCATAATTGTAAATATTTGTAATATTTAATAAAAGAAACACATATGATGCTTTTCAACTAATGATACAATACTTGGATATAATAAATAATAATACAAAATTAATTATAATTCTTCTGCATCTGTTGCACTCTGTTGCACCTCACTGTCCATGCCACTTTCTTCGTCACTGCTACCATCCTCCTCCTCCTCCATATCTAGTAGCTCTTCAAAGAATGCATTGTTTTTCCTTATAGCCGCCTTAAGTGCCTTTGAATACTTATAATGTTTTTCATCAACAAAGTAATTAAAGTCCTCTAAAATCTTTTGATAATGTTGGTTTTGTTCTAGACGCTGGGTATGATGACCTCATGATGACGTCATTGACACGGGCGCGCGCTCTTTCAACTACCTATTTCAGAACCCCCTGTTTTAGAATCCCCATGGGGGTTCTGAAACAGGTAGTTGAAAGAGCGCGCGCCCGTGTCAATGACGTCATCATGAGGTCATCATGAGGTCATTAGTCACGTGACCTGTCAATTATGTGTTATTTTTGTAACATATTACGTCATAGTATTGTTCAACAATTTTTGAACAAGTTCAACAAATTGTTCAACAAGTTATTCAACATGTTCAACATATTCAACATGTTGTTCAACACGTTGTTCAACATGTTGTTCAGCATGTTCGACAAGTTGTTGTTCAACAAGTTGTTCAACATGTTCAATAAGTTGTATATAAAGCTATGTTTAAAGACTTTCTCATCATTTGAATAGTGTAGGTTGAACCTAAAGGATGTATAAAGGCAACATTTGTTTGAAATCTTACAAGTGGCCACAAAGTCTTAAAAGACACTTAAAGGTTGCTCACACTTCAGAAGTGGATGAAGAATCGGATATGGAAATTCCTGTAAAACTACCTTTCACGGAAACTTTAGATGAGTCTTCTATGGAAAGTCAAAGCGTCAACATAGCTGAAAAGAATGCACGTGCTTGTGCAGAATGTGGTGCATTATACAACAGCGAAGAAGCTTTGCTCAAACATATGGAGACCTGTGGTAAGGATGTTGATAACAGGAGTTCTGAAAGTGAGTCAGAAACAGACTCTGAAAGTGAGTCAGAAATAGACTCTGTTTGGTATGATATGGTTCAAGAAGTCTACGATGACTATGATGACAAATTTCAAGAAAAGGTTTTAGAATATGAAGAACAAGGACTTGAAAATGCGCGTGAAATAGCAAGTTATGACCTTCGACCCATTTATAAGCATGGACTAAAACAACTCTTTATGAGACTGTTCAACTATACCCAGCGTCTAGAACAAAATCAATATTATCAAAAGATTTTAGAGGACTTTAATTACTTTGTTGATGAAAAACATTATAAGTATTCAAAGGCACTAAAGGCGGCTATAAGGAAAAACAAGAACAAGGACTTGAAAATGCGCGTGAAATAGCAAGTTATGACCTTCGACCCATTTATAAGCATGGACTAAAACAACTCTTTATGAGACTGTTCAACTATACCCAGCGTCTGGAACAAAATCAATATTATCAAAAGATTTTAGAGGACTTTAATTACTTTGTTGATGAAAAACATTATAAGTATTCAAAGGCACTAAAGGCGGCTATAAGGAAAAACAATGCATTCTTTGAAGAGCTACTAGATATGGAGGAGGAGCATGGTAGGAGTGACGAAGAAAGTGGCATGGACAGTGAGGTGCAACAGAGTGAAACAGATGCAGAAGAATTATAATTAATTTTGTATTATTATGTATTATATTCAAGTATTGTATCATTATGTATTATATTCAAGTATTTTATTATTATGTATTATATCCAAGTATTGTATCATTATGTATCATATTCAAGTATTTTATTATTATGTATTATATCCAAGTATTGCATGAGAAAAATAAATAAGTTGAAAAGCATCATATGTGTTTCTTTTATTAAATATTACAAATATTTACAATTATGATAAAAACAAAACTATTTCAAATACATATTATGCCAATACATCTACCTACTCATAAGAACTTAAATTGATAAGTTTATAAATGTTATAAGATCTAACTTTACATTAACATAGATAATGTTAATTCATTTCATAGTCATACTGTTAAAATTGTATACAGTCGCATATGACTTTTTACTCAACCATCTTCTGACAGTCACTACATTTATACACATCCATTTTCGGAAGCATGAGATCCACTGACGTCATTTGCTTCTTCAGCATTTGCCAGTCTTTCAATGACAACAAAATTCCCTTCTTGGTAGGATATAACCTCCCAGATGCATGATTCGTAATATATTTACGAATGTTAACCATCACTTTCTGTTGATATTTCACCAGTTTAATATATGTTTCTCCATTAATGGATATCATAACCAGTGAATCATCTACACGCATCTTCTTCATGGTGCTATCAGCTTTACGCTCCGGTTCTCGCTTCATATTAGACTCTGTCTCAATTTTTCGCATTTTACATGACGCCGTCTTAGCTGGTACCTCATCTCGTTTTATCTTTCTAAAATGTGGCCGCTTTTGGCGCTGCTGACGTGACTTCACCTTGGACTCTACCATGGGCACTGCCTTAGACTTTGCTGTAGGTATTGTCTCAGGCTTTGCTATAAAATTTTCTGCAGGCATTGTTATAGATGGTAGTTGTTGTTCACTCACTGCAGACATGTTCACTCTTCAGTATCTTGATACAGAATGTGCGTTATGTCTGAGGGCAGGTGCCTTTTATGCTCTATAGTGAGTTGTCTTAATATGTTGAACATGTCGAACATGTTGAACATATTAAACATGTTGAACAGCATGTTGAACAACAACATGTTGAACATGTTGAACAACATGTTGAACATGTTGAATATGTTATCAAAATATGATGTGTAGCTTGTTCAAACTTGTTAAAATTGCTTACTCAGCAGAATTTAAACTAAACTGAATCAAACAGTGAAATTTTCATACAAATTGGTTAAGTATAACGAAAGTTAGGTCAATTTTAAGTTAAAATGGAGGCATGCGACAAAAAATGTATACAGCCGTCGCGGCAACTAGCCCACGACTATTTTAAAACTAGATATAAAACTGAATCAAACAGTGAAATTTTCATACAAATCGGTCAACTATAACAAAAGTTATCGCACTTTAAGTAAGAGGGGGTCTGTCCCGACTGCCGGCTAAGGGTGGGAGGGGGTCTGTCCCGACTGCCGGCTAGGGGGAGGGGGGTCTGTCCCGACTGCCGGCTGGAATCCCCATTACCATACTACTGCTAGCAATGTTGATTTTTACCACCTGTTACAGTATCCATAGCAACGCTGGCTTTGCCGCCTGTCTGTTTACAAACACTGCATAACAAGAGCTATGTGTTTTAGTTTATCGCAGTAGACTTTGTACTTTTAAGCTATTTGAGAAAAGAATTACTCATAGAGAAAATGCTGTTAGAGAACAGGCAGAGAACTTGCGAGAAGTTTTACATATTGAAAGAGCATTCTAAAAAATATGTGCTAACGTTTTTCTTTTAACACGGATGCTAACTCTTTTAGGATAGCATAGTAAATGGTTTGTAAAATATTAATTTAGATTAGTACGAGATAATATATTTAGGTGAGTGTTTTTCTGTTGTTTTGTGTTTGGAAATTTTTAAGTAAAAAAAAATCTACAATGCTGTAAAATGTTGCAAAACAGACTGACTAGTCAAAATACACAATTCATAAAGAGTACGGGAGTACATGGTTAAAAAAAAATAGTCAACGAGAGCATTTTTTTTCACTTTAAAGTAGATATAAAGCGGCAGTCTTGCAACAACTTCCTATATATTTTTTTTTATTTTCAAAACCAACTGCACAGTCAAATCAAATGAGAATTACGACGCAATGCTGGTCTGTCCCGACTGCCACCTGCCACCAAAAAAAAAAAATCTCGACTGGCGCCTAGGGGAGGGGAGAGGGGTCTGACGTCACTGAGCTGGAATCGGCGGCACAATGAAGTGAGCTGGAATCGACGTCCACACTTTATGGTCTGACCTGACTGCCGCCTAGGGGGGGGGGGTCTGACGTCACTGAGCTAGAATGCCACCTGCCACCAAAAAAAAAAAACAAAAACAAAAAAAAAACAAAAAACAAAAATAAATTTCCTGCGGGAGGGGGGGGGGGGGCTGTCCCAAATGCCGGCTAGGGGGGGGGGGTTCTTGATTTTTGCCAACTGTCCTGTGGCACACCGATTTTGCATGTGATCAAATTCTTGTGTGTAACTTATGCTCACTTGATAGAATGTTGCTCGCCTAGGGGGGGGGGGGGTAAAATGACGTCACTTCCTGGCTCAGAACCCTTACTTTCCCCCTACTTTCACCTGTAGCGAGCGTTCTGTGTTCATTCTCCCTAAAAAGCTTTATTCTGACGCCTCTTTTGCAATTTCAAAAAGGTGACTGATCTCATCAATCGATGTATGAACTGTATTCTATAACGACGATTAAATTCTTCAGAGGTACAGAAATTGCAATTTGAAATGCCGACTGATCTCATCAATAGGCATTTGAAGTGTGATTTGCAATGTGGATTAATCGCATGGAACGGAGAGAAAATTAATCTCATAATAATAATAATAATAATAATAATAATAATAACAAGGAAGTATTTGTGAAACACAAGCAGGCCCCAACCGCCCCCAAATGCATAGAAGTATAAAGCGATGACGGACAGACGGATGGACGGACGGCTCTACCTACTAGAGGTACCTTATGCGTTTAATCGAGGACGGACGCCAGGTAAGTTCAGAGCGACGTTGTGTGGTTACTCAGGTCTTGCGTACCAGAGGTCACTGTGCGTTTATGTCCGTTCGACATTGGGTTAAAAATATCACACAACGCACGGACGACAAAATCAAAATATCACACAATGTACGGACGAAAAATCAAAATATCACATAACGTACGGAGAAAAGTAGTTCCTAAACGCACAAAGACTCTTCGTACTTGAAGTAACCACGTCCGTCTGTATTTTTGTGGGTTTCAAAATGAACAACCCCACAAAGGCAGGACATGCCAATTCTTTTTTTTTTTAACGGACATTGTTTAATCCCACAACGACCAATCATACCTAAAATAAAAGACCGTTTGGAAATGCTTTACAATATAAGCTACAACATTTTAAAGCATTTCAATGGTCGTTTATTTTAGAGTTTGCGCCTTTGTGTGAGATTTTTCACTTGTTTTAGGAATTTTTTTAAAGTAAAAATAAGAAAAAGTAAATAGATTTCATTATATTTTATTTACTGAAAATCGAGTGCACACTAAATTAAGATATTATAAAAATATGTTATCACACAGGCACGTTAGAAATACAATGAAATAAATATTTTTGCTTGTTTCTGTCTTACTTTTTCCATTGATAAATAAACATTCAGTTAGAAATAATTTGTACACTTTTAAAATATTGAAGTGGCACACTTTCCAATAAAAAACTAAATTGCTATCAATTTTTCAGTTCCTAAATAATAATAATCAATGCCAACTTGAGGCGGAATTTAGTTTAAAGTCATTATTAGTAAAAAGAAAAACACTCCAAAGCTAACGACTTGTGGCATCATATTTGCGTCATTCAACAGATTCAATAATTAAGAAACTAAAAACTGTCCATAGGCTTGAAATAATATATAATGTTGGGTGGTATGCGCAAAAAACACTGATTTTGAGAAACCTTTCCGTGACAGAAATACTTTTAAACACACGCGTCTGCAGAAAACAACACTGATAATACACTTTAGGAGTAAATCTCAAGAAATTACTGTCAATATTTGAATTCTGAAATAACACTCCTCAATTCAAACCTGAGAAGGATTTGAGTTTAAACCCATTACTGAACAGAGACATTCCAATGCTAACGACATTCGACATGATATTGGCGCAATTCAACAGACTTCATAATTAAGAAACTAAAAACTACGGTTAGCAAATCTTTGTCATTTGCTAACTCTAGAAAAATGTGGCTTGTTGCATTTTATGGATGAATACTAACCCGTTGCCTTTTTTGTAAAAGACAGAAAAACTAATAGGCCTCGCCGCCGTACCTAAACCAACCCTTAAAAATTAACAATAAAACCCAAAGAGAACCCTTGCATAAGCTTTGTTCTGTTTAATAATCGAAAAAATAGCACAGAATCCTTTTGCGAGAACGTCATCGCTACGTTGCCTCTCTTATTGGAGACAATACAGCTCATTCTCACACTAAGCTAATCCTGGCCAGTCACCAACTGTTCTGTCCAAAGGCAAAGCCTTTCTTCGAACAATATATCATGTTGGTAGGTATACGCAATAAACACTGATTTTGAGATACCTTTCCATGACAGAAATACTTTTAAACACACGCGTCTGCAGAAAACAACGCTGATAATACACTTCAGGAGTAAATCTCAAGAAATTACTGTCAATATTTGAATTCTGAAATAACACTCCTCAATTCAAACCTGAGAAGGATTTGAGTTTAAACCCATTACTGAACAGAGACATTCCAATGCTAAAGACATTCGACATGATATTGGCGCCATATAACAGACTTCATAATTAAGAAACTAAAAACTAGGGTTAGCAAATCTTTGTCATTTGCTAACTCTAGAAAAATGTGGCTTGTTGTATTTTATGGATGAATACTAACCCGTTGCCTTTTTTGTAAAAGACAGAAAAACTAATAGGCCTCGCCGCCGTACCTAAACTAACCCTTAAAAATTAACAATAAAACCCAAAGAGAACCCTTGAATAAGCTTTGTTCTGTTTAATAATCGAAAAAATAGCACAGAATCCTTTTGCGAGAACGTCATCGCTACGTTGCCTCTCTTATTGGAGACAATACAGCTCATTCTCACACTTAGCTAATCCTGGCCAGTCACCAACTGTTCTGTCCAAAGGCAAAGCCTTTCTTCGAACAATATATAATGTTGGGTGGTATACGCAAAAAACACTGATTTTGAGAAACCTTTCCGTGACAGAAATACCTTTAAACACAAGCGTCTGCAGAAGACAATGCTGATTATACACTTTAGGCAGTGAGTCTCCAGAAATTACAGTCAATATTTGAATTCCGAAATAACACTCCTCAATTCAAACCTGAGACGGATTTGAGTTTAAAGCCATAACGAAACGGAGAGACTGTAACGCTAACGACATTCGACAAGGTAATGGCAGTGGACATCGGTTTACTTTGTTTGCCAGTCAGTCATCAGTGCGTGCCAAGGCAATGCCTGCCTTCCAAGAAGTTTTATGTAATAGCAATAAATTATGCTGGTATCTTATACACAAAAAAGACTCTTAGATGTACAAAACACGTGAACCGCACGCCTTTACAAGCATAACCGTGAAAAAGGTGCCTTTATACACACATCTCTCAAAGAGAAAATAGTCAAGAACAGTGCATACATCTTCACTAATAATAAACTTAAAATATCAATGTTTGACTTCAGAAAGCACATACCTCATTCAAAGTTGAGACGGATTTGAGTTTAAAGGCAGAATTTAACGGAACCATATCGTTCACATTGAAAACATTTCAGAAAATCATTCATGACGTTGTTATCTTTCAAACTATTTTAAATATTTGTGTCGGTTTCTAAGCCATGACACTTTCTTCTGAATTTTTCTAGGGTCATAAATTTTAATATTTGTGGATTTTCTCTGAAGTTCTTCAATTTGCGCGATACTTGGTGTCTCGTCCTTTTCCAAAAAGTCTTTAAACAGCTGTTCAATTTCGGCGTTGTCTTCACTTGTCATGTAAACTCGACCACTTTTGGCTTTTTCACGTCTATGGGAAATCTCTAAAAATGAAAAAAAAAACCATTAGGCCACAAATAGTATAATCCCTTCAGTCATTCAAAAATATTGGAAGAGATCGTTTTGGCACATTTATATGCAATTTCTTACAGCAGCTTTGATTCTCAGTTTTAAAGGTTTATTTTGTCACATCGAATACTGTCTGATTTAGAGCCAATGATAAAACAAATAGAAAATATGGTTGCTACTAAAAGAAAATGCGTTAAATGCAGATCAGTCACCGAACGGACTTTCCAATTTCGATGGGTAAGTACATTTGATACCTATATTGTCATTAAAGTCTTCTTCAGTTTGCTTGTCGCCAAGGTCCGGAAGACACTCTTCACTGTCATCTGTGACTGGACTTTGCGCTCTAGAAAGAACTGGTAATTCACCTTCCATGGCATGCTCAGCTTCTAGAGCAGCTATTTGCCTTTCTGTGTCCGCTCGAACTATATCTGAATAAAAAAAAACAGAATATGTATTTTAGAAGAAAACACATTGGTATTTTTTTATAGATATTGTGTTGTATTGTTCTTTAGATCCCATTCAAATGCAATGGTCATGTCGGGATTCAACTGCCACGTTATACTGAAATGGGGCATTCAAGCCCTCCTTCTAACCCTTACGTGCGGAGTGCCTCACAGGGTAGCAAGGAGAAATCCCAATTTTAAAGTTTTAGGTATGACAAGACCGGGATTCGAACCCACTATCTTCCACACGGAAAACATATATTAGCTAACCACCGCAAAAAAATAAGAATACTCGCCATTTTGTCGGAATAAAACACAAACTAATACGGAGAACAATGATTTGAAAACATAGAGAGTCAATGACCGTTCCGTTCTGCGTCCAACCACACAAAAAAAAAATATATTAGCTAAACACCAAAAAAATAAGAATACTCTCCATTTTGTTGGAATGAAACACAAACTAATACGGAGAACAATGATTTGAAAACCTACAGAATCAATGCTCGTTCAGTTTTACGTCTAACCAAACTTCAGCACAGACCTTCAAATACACGCTGGAGAGGCCGCCGCTCAGTCTTCAGATTAAAAGGAAGAAAAAGTATAAGTCGCAGGCGAATCCTTGAAAGAGTATGGATATCAGGGACGCATGGATGTTTTTTTAAGGACAGCAGCAAACAGCAGTCAAACAAATGTTACTCTCTGAAGTGATCACTCATCGGACATGAAGATCTCACTCTACAGTGGTCACTCATCCGACTTAAAGATCGCACTACACAGAATGCACTTGTCTGACAGCTTCCCTACCATATAACTAAAACCTACAAAACCCTTTTTTTGTGGCGATGGGGAGGGGGAGGGGGTTGTTCAACCACAAATTGCAACGGACTGCACACCCAATGATCCGTCGAAAGAGTCTCCATTTTGTTGGAATGAAACACAAACTAATACGGAGAACAGCGATTTGAAAACCTACAGAGTTAATGACCGTTCCGTTCTCCGTCCAACCACACAAAAAATATATTGGCTAAACACCAAAAAAAATAAGAATACTCTCCATTTTGTTGGAATGAAACACAAACTAATTATTATTATTATTATTATTATTATACGTATTTATAATGCGCTTACAATGGATTTAACCCTAAGCGCAACAATAGCTAAAATACCAGTAATTACCAGTGTATACTGAATGAAATTTTGAACACTATCACAAAAGTTGTTAAAACTGAAATGTCTCACATCAAATCCTTACAATTATAGTGACTAGATCGGCATATCACGGAACTAATTATAGTATGCTAGTCTAAAAAGATGAGTTTTTAATAATTTCTTGAACACTAAAATATCCTTTTCGATTCGCACTTCCAAAGGCAACGAGTTCCACAATCTCGGGGCTGCATTTTGAAATGCCCTGTCACCATAGCGCTGGTTAGTCCTATTCTCAACTAGTAGACTTTGGTCAGACGACCTGAGACGACGAGCTGGAACGTAAGGCGTAAGTATCTCTCTAATGTATGCTGGTGCTTGATTATTAAGGGCTTTATACGTAATTAAGGCAACTTTAAACATGATACGTTGTACAATCGGCAACCAATGAAGAGCGATCAGTTTATCACGAGTGGACTCTTCATGCGACAGTTTTACCACACGAGCTGCATGATTGAGTATCCGTTGTAGCCGCCCAAGAAGACATTTCGGGAGATTAATCAACAAACTGTTACAGTAGTCCAAGCGGCTGATAATCAAAGCGTGGACTAGTGTCCTTGCAGCATGTTCCGTTAATCTGGGCCTGACGTCTCGAATCCATCGCAGGTAGTAATAGCATATGCGAATGACTGAGCTCACATGGGCCTCCAAAGTGAGAGATGAATCAATCATTACACCAAGTGCACGTGCAGTATCAGAGCGCGGAACACATTCGCTGTCCAAGCACAACTGATCGACCTCGATGAATTGCTCATTATACTTGCTTGCAATAATTAGAAACTCGGTTTTTTCTTTATTCAATTTAAGTTTATTAGCACTCATCCAGGCTCCAATGTCGGTAATCACACCTTTAACCTCGGTAAGGTTTGCAAGCTGATCTGCTGACGAACGAGGATTGAAACCTCTTTCCAGTCCCGAATCATCTGCATAGAAATGATACACTATTTCTCGAGCCTTGATGAGCGGACCGAGTGGTTTGGTGTATTGAGAGTAACCTTTGGGGCCTATTTTGGATCCTTGTGGAAGTGCGCATTCTAAATAAATAGCGTCAGATCGAACACTACCAATCTTGACCCGCGCACTGCGATCGCATAAATAGGATGACATCCAGCCTAACGCATCGCCCTCGACACCGAAAGAGCGCTGTAACCGTTGAAGATAAATATCATGGTCTACTGTGTCGAAGGCGGCGGACAAGTCCAAAAATACCAGGTAGACTGCCTGTTTGTTATCAAGCTGGACCAGTAGGTTATTGAAAAGGCGAATTAGAGCTGTCTCTGTACTATGATACTTTCTGTAAGCAGATTGGAATTTCTCATCTAACCTGAAAATTTCTAAGTGGTGCACTAGTTGCTGGCAGATAACTTCTTCTATTATTTTGGAGACAAAGGCCAAATTTGACACAGGCCGATAATTTTTAGGAATTGTTTCGAGCCCGGGTTTTTTTAGAAGGGGTTGGACCAAAGCTTCTTTAAACTGAGTTGGAAATGTGGACGTAGATATTGACAGATTTACAATTCTTGTTATGATTGGGAGTAACTCATCTATACATTTCCTCAATAAACATGTAGGGATAGGGTCAGTGTCACATGACTTGGGGGCTGATTCCATTATAATTTTGTGTATGTCATCCATACTGAGTTCGCGGAAATGACATAAAGGGATTCCTTGAAAAGGACAGTCAAACGTGAAAGGATCAAGATCGTCACACTCAAATGTGGCTCTGATATTGTCAATTTTGGATTTAAAGTATTCATTGAAATTGTTTGCTAGGGCAGCAGGAGAGTCTGTGTCGGGTAATGGATTTTGTCGTTCTTTATGCATAATTCCATGGACTGTTTTATACAGCTGCTTTTGGTCAGAACATTGTTCAATTAGGTCACAATACGGAGAACAATGATTTGAAAACCTACAGAATCAATGTCCGTTCTGTTCTGCGTTCCACACAAAAAAAATATATTACCTAAACACCAAAAGAAAAAGAATACTCTCCATTTTGTTGGAATGAAACACAAACTAATACGGAGAACAATGATTTGAAAACCTACAGAATCAATGTCCGTTCTGTTCTGCGTTCCACACAAAAAAAATATATTACCTAAACACCAAAAGAAAAAGAATACTCTCCATTTTGTTGGAATGAAACACAAACTAATACGGAGAACAATGATTTGAAAACCTACAGAATCAATGCTCGTTCAGTTTTACGTCTAACCAAACTTCAGCACAGACCTTCAAATACACGCTGGAGAGCCCGCCGCTCAGTCTTCAGATTAAAAGGAAGAAAAAGGATAAGTCGCAGGCGAATCCTTGAAAGAGTATGGATATCAGGGACGCATGGATGTTTTTTTTTTAAGGACAGCAGCAAACAGCAGTCAAACAAATGTTACTCTCTGAAGTGATCACTCATCGGACATGAAGATCTCACTCTACAGTGGTCACTCATCCGACTTAAAGATCGCACTACACAGAATGCACTTGTCTGACAGCTTCCCTACCATATAACTAAAACCTACAAAACCCTTTTTTTTTGTGGCGATGGGGAGGGGGGAGGGGGTTGTTCAACCACAAATTGCAACGGACTGCACACCCAATGATCCGTCGAAAGAGTCTCCATTTTGTTGGAATGAAACACAAACTAATACGGAGAACAATGATCTGAAAACCTACAGAATTAATGTCCGTTCTGTTCTGCGTTACACAAAAAAAATATTTTACCTAAACACCAAAAAAAAAGAATAATCTCTATTTTGTTGGAATGAAACACAAACTAATACGGAGAACAGCGATTTGAAAACCTACAGAGTTAATGACCGTTCCGTTCTGCGTCCAACCACACAAAAAATATATTGGCTAAACACCAAAAAAATAAGAATACTCTCCATTTTTTTGGAATGAAACACAAACTAATACGGAGAACAGTGATTTGAAAACCTACAGAATCAATGTCCGTTCTGTTCTGCGTTCCACACAAAAAAAATATATTACCTAAACACCAAAAGAAAAAGAATACTCTACATTTTGTTGGAATGAAACACAAACTAATACGGAGAACAATGATTTGAAAACCTACAGAATTAATGTCCGTTCTGTTCTGCGTTCCACACAAAAAAATATTTTACCTAAACACCAAAAAAAAAAAAGAATAATCTCTATTTTGTTGGAATGAAACACAAACTAATACAGAGAACAGCGATTTGAAAACCTACAGAGTTAATGACCGTTCCGTTCTGCGTCCAACCACACAAAAAATATATTGGCTAAACACCAAAAAAATAAGAATACTCTCCATTTTGTTGGAATGAAACACAAACTAATACGGAGAACAATGATTTGAAAACCTACAGAATCAATGTTTTATATGAAATAGTCTTCTTTTCAAATATATACGTCCTGTTTTTATACTTTACTACTGTGATTTGATTTCACTGTATACTGATAGTTAAAAAACACCATTAAACCCAAAATTAAACTGGACACGCAAGTTATACACACAACATTCTCGAAAAATTGAATGTAACTTCGCCACGAATTGAAACACGTTAACAATTTTAAGCACCTTCCAAGTCTATGTCACCTAGACTTTTTCCGTTGTACTTGGACATCAAACCAAAGTCTTGGACAAGCAGCATTTTCGCAATCTCTATCCTTTCTATAGCTGGACTTAGCTGTCTGTAGTGTACCTTGTGCACGTTCATCGTATGTCCAAGATGATCCAAGACGTGGTTCAATTGTTGGTGGGTCAAATCGAAGGACTATTAAAAAAGGGTGGAATGTACAAGAACTGTCACCTATATTTTATGTAGTGTGTCAAACGCATAACATAAACTATTAATTAATTAATTTTTAATCGTAAAATATTTTACTACACACTATCAACGTATGATGTTGGTATCCTTTTGCTGCCTATTTGCTATGTAAACACAATATGGCAACGGACTGTTGGCTATTTCTACTATGAGATTACCTGAGTGAGAGTTGCGAAGTACTTTCGCAAATTCGTCGACTTTATTCTCTCTGGGTATTGCAGATCCGACTCTTTGGCCAACGCCAGCAAGGAATTGTAGCCTCATATAACGCCAAAAGCTGAAAAAAATGAACGGTCACTGTTCCAACAGATTATTAACAAATGAAAAACGCACTTTTCAAAAAGCCAACTGTTACGAATTTTATCCGTTTGGTACTACGCTTAAACCCATGCTTGTGTAAATTCGTTATTCATTTTTATTTCTTATTTATTGATTTTATTTGTTAAAAAACATAATCCATGTTTTTCTGCTTTTAAACATACATGCGTTAATAGTAGTTCTTCAATCTTGTTGATCACACAGCCTTAAGACTTGTTCACCTTTCTTTCATGGATAATGAAATTTTTCAGCGAAACTTACTTCTGCTTGCAAACAAGTAGATACTGTTCTTGTCAACACCCACTTGAGCTCTTTTTCCAACTATATACTTCAGTAATCGAGCACATAACGGAGGAACTATAACTGGAACTGGCTTTCCTTTCTAAAAATTAACAAGATGTGCACGAATGCATAGCTTTTTCAATATTATTTCCTATAATGATTATTTTAAGGCGACTGGCGTTTAAAAGCCCAAACAATCCGAATATTTACGATGTCCTTGGGCGTTAATTTTACATTCTTAAATCCATATTTTTATCATTTTGTCATCTAAGGAATTTTTTTTACTAAATGATCCACAAACATACACCTTTCCCCTTATTTCGATGACATCATGACTTCGGATGATGAGTCTTTCTGTTTCCGTAAGTTCCCCCAATAATTCCTCAGAAATCTCATCGATGTCTTGAATCCGCCTTTCATAACTGACCAAACTGAAAAGAGAATTAATTGTTAATAGGCTTAGAAAAAGAAATGCACAGTCGAGGTACATTGAAAACGAGCACACTGTTCTGCATGTACAATTTGAAATATACTCCTTTTTGTAGGGACACCTATGAATAAAATAACTAGTTTTCAATCCCTATTTTTTAATGGTAAACACAGAAAATATTAACGACATTGCAACTTACAGTATAGCCTGAACTTCTCCACATCTCCGTCTGTTGAAAGACACCAATTTTGCCATGGCCAGGGTGACCGCCCTACAATAGTTGCTGTAAGATATTTCTTTGTAGTCGAATTCTTCCATTTCTTGGTTGATGTGTGCGGCTAACTTCTTGATATCATCAGGTAAAGGAAGTGGTTTTCTTACATTCAATTTCCGATTCATCAGAGCAACCTTGGCCAAGTTGTCAGACCACTTAATTTTCATAAGCTGTATGAATTCCTCAGCTTCCGATTTTTCTTTTCGGTTTCCCGTCATGATAGCCTTCGCAAGCTTTATGTTGCCAAGTCGCGTGAGGTCGTATCTCAATTTAACCGCATTTGACGGAGCTTGAAACTCTTCCTCTTCTTCTTCGTCTTGAAGAGCCGTCCTCATAACAGCAGCGCATATATCCGAAAAGTACTCGGGTGCAAGGTAATGTTTTAAATCGAGACTTTCTTTTCTGCCTTCATTTAACGCCAGTTTCACCCTCGCTACAAGTCGCATAACAGCAGAGGTATAGTACCTTCTGTTCACTTTATTTCCCACATTGCGGACCATCCAATCATTGCCCAGACAAATGATTAATGCATCGGTCTGCGCAACAGCAGCAATAGCATCTGCTCTCATAATTGGGAAAACCTCTTTCAGTAACAGTTTGCTAGCGTCTACTTGTAACTGCCCACTCAAAATTTTTGACTGAACCTTTACTTCCCCGACACTGGTTACAGCTTCAAGTTTTTCAGTTGCGATACACGTTGCTATGTGTCGCTTCAAAAATCCGACCGATAACCATTCCAAACAGAACGGACAAGGACCATACTCTGTCACGTCAAAATAGCTGATTTTAGCGCTTCTTCTCCCTAACAATATCTGGCCTGCTTTCTTTTCTAACACTCTTTTGTTGTGATCGTGGTTAGCTCTTAGACGCAAAAGCTCCATCTTGCGGCTTTTCGCTTTTTCTTTTAAACTTTGTAATTCGATGGCTTCTTTTTCTGTTTTGTGCTGTTTTGACATTACGTGGGTCGAAAAATTGGATTTTAATTCCCTGCATCCAAAGGGGCAAGCTTGCAAGGAGTTGTAAACGCGGTCTGTCTTCTTCTTTTTCTTGCCGGATTTTGTATATGTTGACTTTAGAACTTTTCTGCAAAAGATATCGGGGTTATTTATGTCTCGTACACGATCGAGCATATCATCGTATATAACATAACTTTCGCCAGCCTCCTCAGTAATTGAATGATCACTTTCTGGAACCGGCACAGCACAGGCAGCTTCTTCCCAGATGTCATTCTGTGATAGATTCGCAGATTCTGCCAAAGAAACATCAAACTGGACTATGCTTTCCACTGTTTGGTTTGGTGAAGAGGGTGTGTCTATTCGTGCGTCTAACTTCCTTTTCAGAGCACGTGAGATGGTAGGTGCATTCGCTGTAATAGGCAATGTGCTTTTCACAACACTTGATTCATCTTCACTGTCAGAGTAGGGAACAAGCTCTTTCCTAATACATTTTATGGGTGTCACTGGGTCGCTCTGTGCGGTTAGTTTCCTTTTCAGCGCACCTGAGATGCTAGCCACATTCTGTGTACTAGACACTGTCCTTTTCACAGCACTGGCGCCGGAGAGCACTGGATCTGTACTGTAGTTCACTGGCGTTCTCACCACGGACTTCTTTGGGGTTGAGAAACTATGACCTAATCGAGTGACCTCTTTTTCAAATGAAGCGTACTGTGATACCACCTCTGAATCTTGCCCTTCACCAAACAAGGCTATTTCTGATTCATCTTCACTTTCGGCGTAGCAAACGAAACGCTTTTCTCTACTAGACTTTCTCGGTGTTGTTATCTTTGTAACTGTTTCGGTCTCGGATTCTGCACCAGAAAAAGATACATTGATCACCTTTACAGTCTTTCGACTTTTACGCCCTTTTCGCCTGCGACGAGATGAAAGGATCTCATCTAGTTCCTGTGTGTACCTTTTCTCAACCTGATTTGAGCTCTTGTCCCTTGTTTCTTTCCCGGCGTCGAGTGGTTGATCTATCTCAGCTCCCTCAGGCAAAGGATAGACTGTCTCCTCTTCTCCTATGGTTTGTTTCCCTTTCTCAGCTTGTGTGGCGGTGATTTCTTCAACTGTCTCTTCTCCCTTCTCAACTTGTGTGACGGTGATTTGTTCGATTGTCTCCTCTTCTCCTTTCGAATGAGAGCTCATCTCTTCCCCTTTCTCAAGTTGTGTAGCGGTGATTTGTTCGACTGTGTATTCTTCTCGTACAGGCTGAAAGGTTATCTCTTCCCCTTTCTCAAGTGATGTGGCGGTGATCTGTTTGACTGTCTCCTCTTCTCTTTCGGTCTGAAAGGGTATCTCTTCCCCTTTCTCAAGTTGTGTGGCGGTGATTTGTTTGACTGTCTCTTCTCTTTCGCGCTGAAAGGCCATCTCTTCCCCTTTCACAAGTCGTGTGGCGGTGACCTGTTCGACTGTCTCCTCTTCTGCTATGGTCTGTTCCCCTTTCTCAACTTGTGTTCTGGTGATTGCTTCGACTGTCCCCTCTTCTCCTTGCTCAACTTGTGTGACGGTGATCTGTTCGACTGTCTCCTCTTCTCTTTCAGGCTGACAGGTGATCTCTTCCCCTTTCTCAACTTGTGTAGCGGTGATTTGTTCGACTGCCTCCTCTTCTACGGGCTGAAAGCTTATCTCTTCCCCTTTCTCAAGTTGTGTGGCGGGGATTTGTTCGACTGTCTCCTCTTCTCTTTCGGGCTGAAAAGCTATCTCTTCCCCTTTCTCATGTCCTGTGACGGTGATCTGTTCGACTGTCTCTTCTCTTTCGGGCTGAAAGGTTATCTCTTCCCCTTTCTCAACTTGTGTGGCGGCGATTGCTTCGATTGTCTGCTCTTCTCTCTCGGGCTGAGAGGTCATCTCTTCCCCTTTCTCAACTTGTGTAGCGGTGATTTGTTCGACTGTCTCCTCTTCCACGGGCTGAAAGGTTATCTCTTCCCTTTTCTCAACTTGTGTGGCGGTGATTAGCTCGACCTTCTCCTCTTCTCCTTTGGACTGGGAGGTCAACTCTTTTCGTTTTCCTTCCTGTCATAAACATTTACCCATACTTTTCTTAAACACACAAGTGTCGATCACTTGAGTTCATTATTTTGGGGTTTTCTTTTTCTGCATGTCATTACTGCTACAAAAAAAACAAACTGCCGTGTTAAAAATAAAAGGCGTGTCAAAAACAAATAGCACATAAAAATTAAAGACGGGCTAATTACCTCTTCATCACTGCTGAAAATCACCGCACCAGACTGCTGCAGGTAGTTACGTTCAGCTTGAGATATGGAACGTCCGTCCATAAGACGGCAAACGAGACTCGCTTGTTTTCGCAACGGCCCTGAAAAAAATTACGATATATGCTCTTAGTGTTAACTTTCCATACCATAAACAATAAATAATAAAAACAAAAATAGAAGAAAGTGTTTAAACGTAAAACGACACGGATAAACTTATAAAGTGATATTATGGAATAACGTACATAAAACATGTTTTCGTTTGTCCGTAAAAACTTATGTGATTAAACGCAAAAAAATAGAACAGACTGAAAAAAAACATACCTGTCTTGTGCACACCAGCAGACGCTTCAGGTTCTTTGCCTTGTGTATGCGAGGTCTTGTCATGTTTCCGTTTTTTTGGTGTCTTTTTTACTTTTCTCCTCGTATTGTGCCACTGTATCTCTTCTTCTGTTGATGTGGCTGGACTTGATATGTTCGTTGCGGTACGTTTACCTCAAGTAGAAACACATCATGGGTCAAAAGAATTTATGTTACTGTTACCTAATAGTCGTTACAAGCGGTTCGTGCACTTTCTTTTATTCCCCCGCCTTGAATAATAATTACAAATAATTCTATTAAAAGACCTTTTTCTTGGGTGAACCTTCACAGCGGTTGCACCTAAACAAGAGTACACATTATATACTGAAAGCAAAAAGGTATAGTTGAATATTCCAGTGTTTCCTGACAAATACTTTTGCTCTGTCTTTCCAACAAGGTTGGTTATTTGTTTGTTTACAGAAACCGTTGCAACAGATCAATATACAACATACATTTTACTAGTTTCCTATTCACCGTATTCTTTTGTGTTTAAAGACACTCGCTTATTCAAAACAACGTTCTAACAGTTACGGTTATGTGTTTATGTACCTTTTCCCTTATCTGGTGTACAAGGTTCATTTCTTTCAGCTGCAATGGTTTGGGCCTTCTGCCTCTTACTTGATGTCTTCCGAAAGGCGTCCGTTTCTTTAGCTGTTTAACATTATTAAATATTTTTAACGAGATTTCGATAAAACGCATGCTTCGCAATACTTAAGTTTTTCCTTATTCGAATAAAGCAGCTTAGATAATTAAAACACACATCATTTTATCCAATGTTCTAAGATCGACGTTTTATGCAAGAAGTTTGTATGATAAATGAGCTTACACCAAGTGTGGGAAAAACAAAAGTAATAATTGTGTAAATTAATAATTCGGTATTCCCACTACATTTCCCTTGGTATGGTGCAGGAGGTTTAGCTGCAATCGTTTCACACTTCTGTCCTCTTTTCTTCTGGCCTTTTGCTGTCGAAAACGCACTCTTTCCTTCGCCTGTTTGAAATAATAAAATCTTTTTATGCAGATACCGCGAAAACCTCAGTTTCGCAAGGCGTAATTCACTAATCCCTATTTCCAATACATCGCCATATATATTTCCAATATATTCCAGTACATCAGATAAAAAAGCAAAGGAAATGCCACAAAAAACTAAAAACAATTACTTATGTGCTTCAAGGCCTTTTCGTAGTCTTCTTCGAACTCTTTTACGTGTTTTCTTGAACATTTCCTGAGATACCCTGAAAAAAGCATAAAGAGTAATTCAGTGTCTGAATATTGCCACATATACTCAGTGCATCACATAAATTTTGCAGATAAACCAAAGAACTTTCACTTTAAAAAAAAGTACTGCCACTAATAATCAGGGTTTACAAGCTAAAGGGCAGCATTGGACAAATTACATTTTAGTTAATTTTAAAAAAAACCTCGACAAAACAAGGATAATTTAAACGTAAAATCCTGCAGACCTCATGCACTGGACGCAATTAGTCACACAAAGTAATAACCATAAACTTTTAAACACCATTGAAACTGTAACAACTAAATATAACAAGCAGCAGTTAAAATCATATTCCGTCAAAATAAAAATAAATTTTCAATGGTAAAACTCTAAGTCAAACGGGACAAACGGGCAACTAAACACTGCAACTAATTTAAACTATTCTACTTTTCAGGCTCCTTACTACAACTGCTTAACTACATCGGCTAACCTAACGATTCATTGTGAGTCTTTTCACAATTCTCTCTCAAAAACTTCTTCACGGTTTTGCCAGCAGTTACAGTCGTTCTCGGAAGAAATAAGCACAGTTAAAGAAATAACACAACCATCCGGAGTGCAACAGTGATTTGAAAATTTACAGAGTCAATGACCGTTCCGTTCTGCGTCCAAACACACAGAAAAAATATATTAGCTAAACACCAAAAAAATAAGAATACTCTCCATTTTGTTGGAATGAAACACAAACTAATACGGAGAACAATGATTTGAAAACCTACAGAGTCAATGTCCGTTTCCTTCTGCGTTCCACACACAAAAAAAATATATTACCTAAACACCAAAAAAAAAAAAAGAATACTCTCCATTTTGTTGGAATGAAACACAAACTAATACGGAGAACAATGATTTGGAAACCGACAGAGTTAATGACCGTTCCGTTCTGCGTCCAACCACACAAAAAATATATTGGCTGAACAGCAAAAAAATAAGAATACTCCCCATTTTGTTGAAATGAAACACAAACTAATACGGAGAACAATGATTTGAAAACCTACAGAATCAATGCTCGTTCAGTTTTACGTCTAACCAAACTTCAGCACAGACCTTCAAATACACGCTGGAGAGGCCGCCGCTCAGTCTTCAGATTAAAAGGAAGAAAAAGGATAAGTCGCAGGCGAATCCTTGAAAGAGTATGGATATCAGGGACGCATGGATGTTTTTTTAAGGACAGCAGCAAACAGCAGTCAAACAAATGTTACTCTCTGAAGTGATCACTCATCGGACATGAAGATCTCACTCTACAGTGGTCACTCATCCGACTTAAAGATCGCACTACACAGAATGCACTTGTCTGACAGCTTCCCTACCATATAACTAAAACCTACAAAACCTAATTTTTTTGTGGCGATGGGGAGGGGGGAGGGGGTTGTTCAACCACAAATTGCAACGGACTGCACACCCAATGATCTGTCACAAGAGTCTCTATTTTGTTGGAATGAAACACAAACTAACACGGAGAACAATGATTTGAAAACCTACAGAATCAATGTCCGTTCTGTTCTGCGTCCAATCACACAAAAAAATATATTGGCTAAACAGCAAAAAAATAAGAATACTCCCCATTTTGTTGAAATGAAACACAAACTAATACGGAGAACAATGATTTGAAAACCTACAGAATTAATGTCCGTTCTGTTCTGCGTTCCACACAAAAAAAATATTTTACCTAAACACCAAAAAAAAAAAAGAATAATCTCTATTTTGTTGGAATGAAACACAAACTAATATGGAGAACAGCGATTTGAAAACCTACAGAGTTAATGACCGTTTCGTTCTGCGTCCAACCATACAAAAAATATATTGGCTAAACAGCAAAAAAATAAGAATACTCCCCATTTTGTTGAAATGATTGATTGATTGATTGATTGATTGGTTTAACGACACTAGCAACCCGTTAGGGTCATATTGTGTCAGTTCTGTTGCAAAAGGAAGACTATTACGGTCTCTGCTGGGGTGTTCCATTTCAAGATAATAGAACAACAGCTATACAACACTGTGTTCAGACAAAAATCTCAAAATGGTCTTTGGCATTAATGCTTGCGTGAGCAAACACCTGCCAAAATCTATTTCCCACTATGTAGGAGTTGAACTTGTCTGACAGCTTCCCTACCATATAACTAAAACCTACAAAACCTAATTTTTTTGTGGCGATGGGGAGGGGGGAGGGGGTTGTTCAACCACAAATTGCAACGGACTGCACACCCAATGATCTGTCACAAGAGTCTCTATTTTGTTGGAATGAAACACAAACTAACACGGAGAACAATGATTCGAAAACCTACAGAATCAATGTCCTTTCTGTTCTGCGTCCCACACAAAAAAAATATTACCTAAACACCAAAAAAAAAAAAAAAAAGGAATAGTCTCTATTTTGTTGGAATGAAACACAAACTAATACGGAGAACAGCGATTTGAAAACCTACAGAGTTAATGACCGTTCCGTTCTGCATCCAACCACACAAAAAATATATTGGCTAAACACCAAAAAAATAAGAATACTCTCCATTTTGTTGGAATGAAACACAAACTAATACGGAGAACAATGATTTGAAAACCTACAGAATCAATGCTCGTTCAGTTTAACGTCTAACCAAACTTCAGTACAGACCTTCAAATACACGCTGGAGAGCACGCCGCTCAGTACTTCAGATTAAAAGGAAGAAAAACGATAAGTCGCAGGCGAATCCTTGAAAAAGTATGGAAATCAGGGACGCATGGATGTTTTTTTAAGGACAGCAGCAAACAGCAGTCAAACAAATGTTACTCTCTGAAGTGATCACTCATCGGACATGAAGATCTCACTCTACAGTGGTCACTCATCCGACTTAAAGATCGCACTACACAGAATGCACTTGTCTGACAGCTTCCCTACCATATAACTAAAACCTACAAAACCTAATTTTTTTGTGGCGATGGGGAGGGGGGAGGGGGTTGTTCAACCACAAATTGCAACGGACTGCACACCCAATGATCTGTCACAAGAGTCTCTATTTTGTTGGAATGAAACACAAACTAACACGGAGAACAATGATTCGAAAACCTACAGAATCAATGTCCTTTCTGTTCTGCGTCCCACACAAAAAAAATATTACCTAAACACCAAAAAAAAAAAAAAAAGGAATACTCTCTATTTTGTTGGAATGAAACACAAACTAATACGGAGAACAGCGATTTGAAAACCTACAGAGTTAATGACCGTTCCGTTCTGCATCCAACCACACAAAAAATATATTGGCTAAACACCAAAAAAATAAGAATACTCTCCATTTTGTTGGAATGAAACACAAACTAATACGGAGAACAATGATTTGAAAACCTACAGAATCAATGCTCGTTCAGTTTAACGTCTAACCAAACTTCAGTACAGACCTTCAAATACACGCTGGAGAGCACGCCGCTCAGTACTTCAGATTAAAAGGAAGAAAAACGATAAGTCGCAGGCGAATCCTTGAAAAAGTATGGAAATCAGGGACGCATGGATGTTTTTTTAAGGACAGCAGCAAACAGCAGTCAAACAAATGTTACTCTCTGAAGTGATCACTCATCGGACATGAAGATCTCACTCTACAGTGGTCACTCATTCGACTAAAAGATCGCACTACACAGAATGCACTTGTCTGACAGCTTCCCTACCATATAACTAAAACCTACAAAACCTAATTTTTTTGTGGCGATGGGGAGGGGGGAGCGGGTTGTTCAACCACAAATTGCAACGGACTGCACACCCAATGATCTGTCACAAGAGTCTCTATTTTGTTGGAATGAAACACAAACTAACACGGAGAACAATGATTCGAAAACCTACAGAATCAATGTCCTTTCTGTTCTGCGTCCCACACAAAAAAAATATTACCTAAACACCAAAAAAAAAAAAAGGAATACTCTCTATTTTGTTGGAATGAAACACAAACTAATACGGAGAACAGCGATTTGAAAACCTACAGAGTTAATGACCGTTCCGTTCTGCATCCAACCACACAAAAAATATATTGGCTAAACACCAAAAAAATAAGAATACTCTCCATTTTGTTGGAATGAAACACAAACTAATACGGAGAACAATGATTTGAAAACCTACAGAATCAATGTCTTTTAGGTTTACGCCTAACCAGAAAAAAAACTAACAACATGAAATAAACAAAATAGAGACATATAATACAGGAAATTAACACTATTAGCTATTAAAATGAATCATACAAAATTGTCATTAATCAACAGTTTGACTTGCAATTTTTTACAACACGTCAAACTGCCGGTGGGTCACAACGTTAAAAATCTGTCATTGAAAATACCACGAATTACTATTAAAATCATAATTAAACGCAATACACAATGTTGGTTTTACAATGAAAGATATTTACTATAAAGCTACTCACTCTGTGCCGTCGGACCAAAACTGCACCCTGACGCTGTCCAAACAAGCCTTTGTCACGAATCCTGGCCACCAGATAGGATCCACCCGCGCCCAAATGATTTCGCCATCAGAGAAATCTTCTGCAAAAAAAGTGCAAATATTAACATCACAGTAAAAAGAGATTTAGCGCGTTTAGAATCAAATAAGACATGGCCAGCTAAGAAAAGAAGCCCCGTTACGTTTCGAATGGAACAAAACATTACAAATTTCAGAAAAAAACATACAATTTTAGATTTTATTACTGGCATTTTGCAGCATTACAGCAGTGGGCACTGTGAACAAATATAACACCCACCTATCACAGTCCTCTTTGCCAACTCCATTCCTGCAAGTAAAAAGTCGAAATCAATACATTAAGCCAAACCACACTGAGTGTTTCGAACAAAAGGCGAAAGGATTCTGAATTTCGATTTGAGAAGGAACCGGGTAAAAATGAAAGAAATGGTAGAAAAATATCAATGAATCATAGCAAAAGCAGCTCATACTCGGAACATAAAAAAGAAATTCAAATTATTTGTTTAATTTTTGCGAAATCTCATTTCGTTCAACTTTTACCTGGTGTATTCGAAACGCAGAATTTTTTGCGCGTTTTATTAGGAACGCTTAAAATGGCTTATACAGCGGCTACTGTGCTCCCTTTTCGAACCCTGTTTTGTAAGATGTTACTTTCAGCAATGGCACATTTGATTTTGCCTCGACATGTGTAAATACAGTTCCAATACGCAAAACTTGTTTCTTTCTGTCGTTTTTAAGGTTTCACGTACTTAGTCTTCTACGAAAATTTTCTTTCAATAAAAAACCTTTCTCTGTTCCTGCATTTAGAGCTTCCAGTTTTAGAAATTGTTTTCGTTTAACATATTATTCTTAACTACATTTTTTTACACTCAGTTTTATATACCAAATCTTGCACTCTTAAATACAAGAAAGCAGCATATCAGTATACGTGTATACATGTTTCATATATTCTCACCTTCGTTTGGTTAATTATCCTAAACTAACTTGCTAGTCCAAAAAAAATCACTTTAAAACTTTCTTAGCTTTTGCTCAGTCAAGAGTTTTCTCACGACTGAAGCCTGTAACTAGAGGCAGCTTGTGGCCTGATACCTCCCGCTCAAACCCACGAACCAATCAAACAGCCCCATTTCATCAAGGCACCACTGCAGCGGCAAGCAAATCTCTGTGCGATCAATACGATCACAGAGTTGAAAGAGAAGCTTTGGATGACTGACAGCTTGATCAACGCATTACCGTGAGAAAGTGTGGCCACATGCAGTCTTTTTCAAGGGGGCAGGCAGAGGATTTGTGGGTGTGTTTAGGAGCTGTTGGAAGCTTGTTTCCGTGAGAAGATGGGACCACCTACGTGTTCTGATTTACTATATATCAATGTGCTGGATTAGTAACAAAGTTTCAAGTTTCATTTAAAATTCCGTAATGTATTTTGGACCTCGAGATTTTAAATTTTCCGAGAAATATCCCAAACCTCGGGTGAACCCTCTTCCCGCATTTAGTAGCATTGCGTCTTGGGAATTCCACAATGCATTTTAGATCTCCCAGTTTTAATTTTCAGAAATACCAGAGCCCCCCCCCTCCACCCCGCCCCACCCGCTGGAACATTGTTTTTTCAATACTTAAATACCTATGAAAAATTCATATATCCATAAATGCCCATGTTTTCATGCAGGTTTTCACCATCACTTCTAAACGCAGAGCAGTCAACCTCTTTTTTTGGCACCGTGAGAAAGTGTGGCCAAATGCAGTCTTTCTCAGGGGGGTGGGGCAGACTGAGGATTTGTGGGTGTGTTTAGGAGCTGTTGGAAGCTTGTTTCCGTGAGAAGATGGGGCCACCTACGTGTTCTGATTTACTATATATCACTGTGCTGGATTAGTAATAAAGTTTCAAGCTTCATTTAAAATCCCGTAATGCATTTTGGACCTTTCGATTTTTGATTTTCCAAGAAATATCCCAAACCTCGAGTTAACCCTCTTCCCGGCATTTTGTAGCATTGTGTCTTGGGAATTCCACAATGCATTTTAAATCTCCCAGTTTTAATTTTCAGAAATACCACAGAGCCCCCCATCTCCACCCCGCCCCACCCGCTGGAATATTGCTTTTTCATTACTTAAATACCTATGAAAAATTCACGTATCCATAAATGCCCATGTTTTCATGCAGGTTTTCACCATCACTTCTAACCGCAGAGCAGTCAACCTCTTTTTTTTTGGCACCGTGAAAAAGTGTGGCCAAATGCAGTCTTTCTCAGGGGGGGGAGCAGACTGAGGATTTGTGGGTGTGTTTAGGAGCTGTTGGAAGCTTGTTTCCGTGAGAAGATGGGGCCACCTACGTGTTCTGATTTTAGATCACTTCTCAACGCAGAACACTCAATCTTACTGCTGTCATTTATTCATTTGACAGCACTGTCACCGTATCAAACGCTATTTAGCCCGTTTTAATTCAACTTCAAAACCAATCCAGCTATGTCAGATATAGTAAATTTATAATGTATAGGAAACAAAATTAGTCCCTGAAAAAAACCCGTAAGAAAAAAGCTTTTTAAATAAAAAACATCTTCACAAGTCTCTAAGACAAGAAAGAAAAGCACTTACCCCATATCTTTAAATGCAGTCTGCGCAGAACACTTTGAAGTGACATTATTTACATATATCCAAAAGCTCAAGGAGCAA
Organism: Protula sp. h YS-2021; assembly: GCA_949752745.1. Lineage (NCBI taxonomy): Eukaryota > Metazoa > Annelida > Polychaeta > Sabellida > Serpulidae > Protula > Protula sp. h YS-2021. Next base: position 64,242,858 of record OX457029.1, on the reverse strand, counting down.
GTTTTAACATCTCCAGCTTGAGAGCAGCAGTTTTGTACTTAACATACATCCTGTACTGCTTGTATAAAGAATCTTTATAGATGTATTTTTGTTTATCTCTCTCCAAGTTATATTCACTATCTGATGCATATCCTCGGCAATCCATATCACATTGGTTGTATAACCAATTCAGTACTTTAGCATGGGAAAGTCTATTCCCGGTGTGTAAATTGACATCTTTGAAGTCACCGATACTGTTTCTTTGCTCACTGAATTCGCTTCTGTAACGGTCACAACGCTGCTGTTTTCCGTCTGACTTAATTCTTTGCTTACGTCTTTTTCTGTATACTTTCCTCTTGGCTGTTTTATGCCTCCCCATCTCGACATTAATTCGGATTCCAGTCGGATTCAAAGCCTATTTTCATCATATCATCATTTCTTTATAATAAGCCATTTCGTAGCGTAGAACCTTTCGAACCGAGCTGTCGTTTCGACTGCAAATTTCTTAGGTCAATTTCTAAGGAAATGATAAGGAAAAAACATCAAAATTCTAATTTTCTTCCAAGATGCATACTTCTGTATTTAAACAGCCATCACATGATTGTTTTAAGCTATGTATCATATTATTCAGCACCTTTAAAGGCCAATTTTGAATGTTTTTCCCGAAAAATAGAATTCTGATGATTTTGCCAGTTTTTTCTATCATTACTTTATACCTTTATTCCAACCGAATAAGCAGATGTGTACTTAGAATTTTGCTGAAAAGATTTGGCGTTTCCAATGGATAAGTCTGGGATAAAGGCATAACGAAACGATAGAGAAAACTGGCAGCAAGCAACAAAATTCCATTTTTCTCGAAATTTATTCATAAATGGGCTATAACAGGAGCAGAATATTATGTAAAATATTTTTTAAAAGATCATATGGTGGCTTCTTTGATTTAAAAGTGTGTACGCTCAGAAGAAATTTGAATTTCTATGTTTTACCCTTATCATTTCTTTAAAATTTATACCAAAAAAGAACTGCAGTCGAAACGGTACTTCTATCAGAAAGATCCGAACGTAAGCATTGGGACATTCAGTCGAAACGCCAAAACTTTTTGGCGTAACTACAAGTGCCAGTACGCTTATTTAATCCACAGAATTTGCAGTCGAAACGACCACTCCATTGGGAAGTTTCGAAGGTACGAAGTGGCTTACATAATACATGGGAACGGGGTCGGAAAAAGGCCAAAAAAATTCACCATACACGGGAACGGGGTCGAAAAAAAGTGGTCCATTTGACAAAATAAGCCTGAAAAGCTGGAAGATTCCCATGTATGTTACATGTACGGAACAGTTTTTATCTGTCACTCTGCTTTAAATGTAAAATGTTATCCTTCGCCCATATTCAAAGATAGTATTAAGGAATAATTATATATATGGAAGAAACTTGTTTATTTACTTGCTATAACTTACATTTAGGCTATGAATATCCCAATCTGTCTAGCAAAACCGCGTGAAAAGAAGTGAGCGATAACATCAAACTTTGCTCACTTCAGTTTCAAACCTTTTCTTAAAATTCCACCTTATATTAGAATTTTTTTCTTTTTTTACTTTTGCCAACCGATTCTTGGTGTAGAAGTACACATTTATGCATACAATTTTCTGTAGTATCCATTTGGAAATAGTCACATTTTAATGAAACAACACTTGCACATTTTAATCCCTCGCACTTTCCGCCATTGTTGCTCACGACTGACCGATTCACACCCAACATATAACATAGTTCCTAGTTTCTGCTCACTTTTCTTGCCTTTTTTACATCATGAAAGCAGTAAAAACCGGTTGTATTTATTGAAACAACAGAAAATAATATCCATACAAGTGGTTAAGGACCTTTGTCACCTTTATTTTGGGGGGAAGAGAGGGCGGAGGCAAAAGTTTTCTAAGGCGGGGAAACTCAAGACCTAAAACCAAAACAGCGCATGAATAAAGGAACCTGAATTGCAGAATCTGATTGGCTGACCCAAAAATTTACCCCATGTGCTTTCCACATGTAAATATAGGTAAGAATTACAACACCAGGTGTCGCCAGCGGCAAGGGAAAAAGTACGGACAAACTCACAGGACTCCGTTTTCCGTGCGTTGTGGGCTTAATTTTAAAAAACCATTTTAATGAACCCACAGCATCACGGGGAGTCCAAATCTCACTTAAACCCACAACGTCAAACCCACAACGTAACTTAAACGCACAACGTAGCTTTCTACCTAAAAATAAACGCACAACGTAGCTCTCGTAAGAGCGGACACCCCAAACCTATAGGCCCCAATCCGAAGGGTTGGGGCCTAATAATAATAATAGGTCCTAAATATTGTTCACAGGCCTTCCACGCGTGTCCGAATTCAGTACAAAACACCCATGCAGCCCCATGATCTATCCCTCACAAGCCTTCCACGCATGTCCGAATACAATGCAAAGCACCAGCCCCATGATCTATCCCTATCTTAGAACTCGCCAAAATTAACCAAAATAGAAGACCGCAAATGGCAACCATTGTTGAAAAAAGTTTGTGTTTCAGTAAAAGAAGCTTCTGTTCATTAATAAACTATAGATGATTTACCGGTAGAGGCCACGTGGTGTCCCCGAGTCGATGGCCGTCTGAAGCTTTTCTCGATCGCCGTCGATCCAAATACTGGTCCGAACTGAACAAAAGAAAATGTCAAAATTGTTATTGGAATTTGGATAAGGACTGGGGGCGGAGGGGAGGGGAGGGGGAGGGATCGTCGGACCTGTCTGTCTCTTCCGCTTGCCCATGGCCGACAATTTGTTAATACCCACTTCACAAATAAACCCTTGTAAGAGAGTTTGGTTTTGAATGTCCATTTCCATATTTCGCAATGGCCCCACCTCTTGTATGGAATGCCGTTTTCACATTTATTAGTGTATGATTGATATCAAGAATTAATTTTTGATCTCAAAAATTGATTTTTTGATATCAAAAATTAATTTTTGATCTCAATAAATCCGTATTTTGATATCAAGAATTCATTTTTGCTATCTGTAATTGTATTCTTGATATCCCTAAATGTATTCTTGATCTCAAAAAAAAAATTTTTGACATCAATAAATATTTAGAGATATCAAGAAATATTTATTGATATCAAAAATGATTTAATGATATCTAAAATTGATTTTTTGAGATCAAAAATTCAATTCTTGATAGCAAAAATGAAATATTTGAGAGCAAAATATTAATTTTGAGCTCACTAATTGATTTTCTATATATTGATTTATTTCAGATATCATTATTTCAGACTGATATATTTTAAATTTTTATTTTGAAATCTGCAAACGATTTTTTTATCTCAAAAACTGATTCTTGATATCAAAATATCAGTCTATTTTTTAAAATAAAAAATTCAGAAACGCATATCTGTAAATAAATAATGGCTGTCCTTATATGCAGAATCTTTATTTTAATTTTTTTACTGCAATTTTTAAAAAGAAGCAATTCTTGAGATCAAAAATTATGCTGTTATTATTGATCTCAATAATTCAAATTTTCATCTCCAAAACTTAATTGACGATTCATTATATTTTATGTAAATGTGTGTCTCCCGTAACATTTTTTAGGTTTGTAAAATTGATTTTTTGATCTCAAAAATAAATTTTTGCCATCTAAAATTCAATTATTGATAGCAAAATATAAATTAATGAGATCTAAATTGATTTATTGATATCTCTAAATATATTTTGATATCAAAAATAAACATTAAATGTTAAAATGGCATTCCATACTCTTGTCCTCCCAAGCAATATTTTGTTTTATTTGTGTCAACGTCATAACGGTCCTGCATTGACGTCACAACGTAATCAGGCTTAATCACCCACCTACTTCACCAGTACGGACCTGTAGAGTTCGATATACCCCAACTGCACAAAGTTCTTACTTGGTTTTTACGTGGCGGTATTTTATGATGGCTGGCATCCACGGCGGCAGTATCCAGCGTAGCCACACGACCCGGCTGTTCAGTCACCACTAAATAATAACAAAATAATAAAAACAGCAGTAAGTTTCTATACATTTTCTCTCAACTTTCCCAATCAATATCTTTATTTTAAAATTAGCATAAAAATTTACAAAGCATACTGTACTGTGCATTAGTGCATTCGGGTGGGGGAGGGGGAGGAGGTTACAAAACCCTCTCCTTGAAGCGTAATAATACAAAAAAAACGAGGTGAAAGCTGTAGCTTAGGAGCGAAAAAGTACGCTACCATCCCCTACATAACGGCAATCCCCATTCAATAAGTCGATTTAAGGTTATGACGTCAACCCGGCCAAACCCGCAACGTCATATCTTTTTGTAGTCTGGTTGTTACTGTCCGTGACCTTGGATCAACGTCCAGTCAACGTCTTAGACAGAGCGTCGAATAGACGTTGGTTAAACATTAAATCAGTTCTGGGTCAATATTTTCTCGACGTCTAGACAACATCACTCTCCCAACGTCTATACGATGTCACCCTCCCACCGTCGACACTCCCGACGTCTAGACAACATCACTCTCCCGATGTCGACAACATCACTCTCCCAACGTCAATACGACGTCACTCTCCCGACGTCTATACAACGTCACTCTTCCGACATCTCAACAACATCACCCTCCTTGGAAGATAGACGTTATTTCGCCTTATATATCCAACCTATTCGCAACGTTGATCAGACGTTGGATAATGGTCGTGTGTCCACCGTTGATAAGTTAACTTTGTTTCAATTCCCATAATATAAACCACAACCCGACGTTGATTCTACCCGTCGGTTTTTGAGCCTTATAATGTTTACTGGGATCACGACCCCCCTACCCTCCGCGAACTCTCTCCACCTTTAGTAAATTCATGTATCCAATCCTGATATGAAAAAAAACTGAATTTGCCTTACCTAACCCATATATGATAACAGCGAGCACAATGGCCAAGAGTAATCCGAGTTTTTTATTCCTGCAGAGTGAAGCCATTGCAATACTTTACACCATTCTATCCGAGCAAACAGCTGCTGTGGGAGCTCCTGAATGTATATAACAATTCTTCAAATGTATGTCCAAATTCTTAAAACATGTGTCCAGTTCCTTCAAATATGTATCCAGTTTCTTCAAATATGCCTCCAGATTCTTCAAATGTGTGTCCGGTTTCTTCAAATATGTGTCCGGATTCTTCCGTGTACGGCACAATAAATCATGGCATTTTCTTCCATATCAGGATTGTGGTTTTCTTCACTTTTGTTTTTTTTTCCTCCGCCTATTTTTTGTTCTTTCCGCTCACTGGAAAAGAAAGCATAGATTAGCCTCATGAGCTCGTGTACCTTGGGGCACCTGTAGATGACCTCATGATTGCTGGCTTTGCATTCTGGCTCGTGTTTTCATTTTGAACTGGAAAGCTGTGATATCGCTTAGAGAAGGAAAACCAAAATCGACCTGTTTCTGATCGCACCTTGTTGGGTGATAGAAATCGCAAATAAAACAAAGTGAATCTGTGTAGTCTACATTCCCCTCTTCCCCCTCCCCCTTCCCCCTCCCCCTCTCCCCCCCTCCCCCTTCCACCTCCCTCCTTCCCACCACTATTGTCACTACACAAATTGAAAAGCGACAAGCGGTTGTTACAGTAAGTCAATTTCTCAATTGACTGAAGGATATTCCATGTCAAACATTTTCAAGGTTTACATTTTCTCGGGTTCCATAAGGGTGTGGAGTGAGTTTGTGGGGAGGGGGTGGGGGGTTAACAATAATAAAACTATCTGCGGGGCCCAACCCCCTCCCCCAACCCCTAGAGAGAGAGACAGAGGGGGGGAGTTGTCCCAAGGGGATGGTTGTGAGGGTGTCGGGAGTGTCCCATTCTCTTCTCTCTCTCTCTCTCTCTCTCTCTCTCTCTCTCTCTCTCTCTCTCTCTCTCTCTCTCTCTCTCTCTCTCTCTCTCTGTCTCTCTCTCTCTCTTTCTCTCTGCGTCTTCTTGTCTCTCTCTCTGTCTGTCTTTGTCTGTCCATCTCTCTCTCTGTCTCTCTCTGTCCATCTCTCTCTGTCTGCCTCTCTCTCTCTCTCTCTCTCTCTCTCTCTTTTCTCTCTCTCTCTCTCTCTCTCTCTCTCTCTCTCTAGCTGTCTCTCTCTCTGTCCTCTCTCTCTCTCTCTCTCTCTCTCTTTCTCTCTGCGTCTTCTTGTCTCTCTCTCTGTCTGTCTTTGTCTGTCCATCTCTCTCTCTGTCTCTCTCTGTCCATCTCTCTCTGTCTGCCTCTCTCTCTCTCTCTCTTTTCTCTCTCTCTCTCTCTCTCTCTCTCTCTCTCTCTCTCTCTCTCTCTCTCTCTCTCTCTCTCTCTCTCTCTAGCTGTCTCTCCCTCTGTCTCTTTCTCTGTCAAGGGGGTGGGGGGATTGGCGTGATATTTGGAAACACAGTCACCTGCTAAAAAGACTTTTCGAAAAATGAAAGCAGGCATATTTGTTTATTTTCATTCGTATTCAGAACCAGCCGTCGGGGATGATATTGTGATATCTGATTTGTGATTTAAGGTTTACGCCATTTATCCGACCAAACCACAACATTAACTCTGTACTTTGGTTGTGATTGGTCGGAACCACAGATCAACGTCTTGGCACAGGTCTCTCAATAAACAAACATGACGACCTAGTTTACATGACAGGTCTGCCAATAATTAAACATGACGACCTAGTTCACATGACAGGTCTCCCAATAAACAAGCATGAGGACCTAGTTCACGTGACAGGTCTCCCAATAAACAAACATGAGGATCTAGTGTATGGGAAGCTCAGGAGCGCTCAGGTCTTTTCCAGCCTTCTTTTTGAAACATATTCACGGAAGCTGACTTCATAATAAACTGTGTTACCGGATGACCCAAGGAGGGGGGGGGGGGGGGGTATTGGGACATACGGATGACCACGACACTGTCGATTTTAAACTAATTTTTTCCCGACGTCTGTACAACATTAGGAGTTAGACCTTCTTTCCACTTACATTTACAACCTTTTCTCAGCATTGATTAGACTCGGATAATCTAATGTCGGCAATTAGACATTTCGGCTTCTGTAATCAACAACAATCGACGCTGATCCGACGCAACGTGCGACGTCTATCCGACGTTAATGGAACGCCACGGTGTTTGCTGGGTATAATCGATACTTTTCCAACTTTTCGAATTACCAAGTAGATTGGAATTAAATTGTGGATTTCAATCCAAAATGGCTGTTGGCTGTTATATACATTTTTCTATCCACCCCAAACCAAGCAAGATTTCAGATGATCAACAATTGTTTAAAAATTGATGCCGATCCTTAAAATGGTTTTACTGTTCTCATGTTTTAAGAAATTGTAGGGACAATTCAAGATGGCGGATGACGACCATTTGAAATTTTCTGATCCATCCAAAAACCAACTCCGTGCCTAGCTATGAAGCCTCTTGCTTGGAAGGCGGTAAAAACTATAAATATCGTTTGAAGGGAGACAGTTTAAAAACGTACTCTTACTTGAACTCAGAACTTCTTACTTCGCAGGTGGCAATGCAAACACTGATTCTATTGAAGGCAGAACTATAAATATTGCCTATAAAATCGATAAAGAGAGACATCAAAAAATTGGCCTTTAGCGGGGTTTGAACCCGCGACCCTCGTGATTATCAGTCTAACGCCTAACCTATTGAAGCGAGTGGATAGGCGTCTGGTGAAGAATTTGAGCATTTTTTGGGGAATTTGAGCAATTTGAGCATTTTTTTTGGCTAACATTTTTGCCAATTTGGTCAAACTGCCAAGCAAAGTATAAGCCTTATGAAGGAACTTGAGAGCAACATTTCTGTCAAATTTCTGTCAAATTTCTATCAAATTTCAACGCAATCAGACATGGTTTGTAGCAAGAGTAGTGTTTTTTTAATATGTTTCCCCAAATTTTGCCAATATTTTGGCCTAATCGCCAGAAAAGTACCAAGACATCCCTGCAAAATTTCAAGAGAATTGGACCAGAAATGTGGGAGGGGTAACCGTTTAAACAATTGTTTACACACACGCGCGCGTGCACACACACACACACACACACGCACACACACACACACACACACACACAAAATGGACGACGGATGATCCCCAAGTGACGAGTATAGCCCACCGTCGAGAGTCGGCTATTCTAAAAAGGGTGGTGGATCCCTTTTCTCATGAGTTAATAAATGCCGAAATTCCGCATCCTGCATCTTTATAAATTACTTTATCTTGATCACATCACGCGCAGAGTGACACCGACACTTCCGCATGAAGAAATGATATGTAATTCTCGATAACGGTGTACATGACTTTTCTCGGCATATCCATACGAACGTCATGAATATGAGCCCACATGACTGTGACGAGGGCTTTGTGATGAAACCCTTTTTGTTCTTGTGTAACGAAAGTACATATGGCTTGCAGCTGCCGTTGAATCGACCCGATGCTTTCACAAGCATCATCCTATCCTTGCTGTGCCCGTAGCACAGTTGAAATGTAATTTCTAATAAAATTTAGAATTACTTTCACTGGAGTACAAAAGTTTATGATTAGCCCCCCACAACGCCATGGTCAATCCCATGTTTACTCGTACTGGGATTCGATGTTCAATTTTGAAAATATACAGTAAAGCGAATTATCCGATAGCGAAATAGAATGTATTCCCTCGCTTTTCGCTATCTAACGTATGATTGTGCATTATAACAATGAGAGACCATGCTACTTGTGGGATTTGTGGTGGATTCGGGCATGCGTAGACGGCCTGGAAACAATTCGACCAGCCCAGTGATGTATATCTATAATAGCGCGAGTTTATGGATGCCATTTTCACATTATTAGGCAATTATTTATATCAAGAATTAATTTTTGATCTAAAAAGTTCATTTCTTATATCATGAGTTAAATTTTGTTATCCGTAATTATATTTTTTATATCTTTAAATGCATTATTGATCTGAAAAATAATTTTTGATATCATAAAATATTTAGTTACCAAAAATATTTATTGATATCAAAAAAAATTAGGGACATCTTAAAGTGATTTTTAGAGATCAAACGTTGAATTTATAGCAAAAATGAAGCATTTGATAGCAAAATCTGATTTTTAGCTCATTTTTTAGCTCTGATTGATAGCAAAGTATAGATTAATGAGATCTTCATTGATTTATTGGCACCTGCAATCATATTTTGATATCAAAAAGTAGTATTAAATGTTAAAACGGCATTATATATGTGTTGACGTGGTAATAAAATCCCCCAGTGCTATATACAGTTGTAGTCTGTCGTACTTATGTCGTATTTAAGCGTACTTACAACCGTTTTCTACTGATTTTCAAATAATGGTGTTTTACTTCCAGTCCATGCTTTAGTGCAACATTTGCCGAATGAACTATTTGTGGAAAATTATTTTAACTTTCAAGCACAAGTAAAACTCGAACTTCATGACATTTATCTTTTATTTATTTTATTTTAGTTTAGTTTATTTTTTTTTTTTATTATTTATTATGGTTTAATACTCGCTAGTTACATTCAAATGTTTAATGCCTGAAGCAATTAATAGAAAGCCTTTCTACATACCTTGTGAGCTGTTTGTATCAATTTGTGTGATTTAATCTTCCGTATCACGCAGTTAACCATTGGATAAGTCGCACAGAAAATCCTATCATCTTTTTATAGAATAATATTATTTTATAAAAGGGTTTTATAAAGGAAGCACTGAGCGTTACACTCTATAATCGAAGAAACAATGAAGCCAGTAACTCTCCACTATGGGATGGAATATTAATTTCGAAAAATGCTTATATTTTAAATGTTGACGGCTCCAACTTGATCCAGTCATCGCGTAAATTAATCTAAAATGCCTCCAAGTGAGGAAAGTAATATAAACCAGACTGCAGCTAAACGACAAAAATAACCCTGTGGTGGAGAGAAAAACGTAAGGCAATCAAATGAGCTTCATAAAGAGTGGTAAATTTGACATCCAGCATTTGAAATAAAAGGGTTGCTCCTTCAAACGCAAAAAAAAAAACACAAAGGTTATTCGTTCTAAACTTCAATCGTTTTCTTTAAAAACCGGGCAATGAAGGTTGTTTTAAACTCAGGACTAATAAGATTTTCAAGCGATATAGAAATCCGCCAGAGGGACAACGACGACAGCTCTCCGGTGTCAAATGAAAACCATCGTATCTTCTGCAGTTCTCACCAGGCTTTAATTAAACTCACTTTGTCGTTTACCAGGCAATAACGTCTAACCCAACCAAAAATACTTTACATTTTCTTTGAAAGCAAAATTGAATAATGAATAATGATAATATGAATCAACGCCGCCGCATGAGCTAGATGTCATTCACTGTCGTGGTTCTTATGACGCAAACGGAACGTAAACATCTGATACCAAAGGTTTTGTGCAAATAAATACCGGAAGCAGGACTGCGCCAAAGCGGTCTGATTTCCGGGATTGCACTGTGCACTGCATGCGAAGTCCCAAAACCGTTTGGCCCATTTTAATTTACGTTGTTTGCTGTCAAGCTGTCGTTAATTGCATAGTAGATTCACAACTTTTACAGATTTTATAAAGCAATAGAGTTACACTGGGTTTTTTTTTTCTCGAAAGCCCTACAAACTAGAAATGTGTCCGTTGGAACACGGGTGCCCCGGCCAAACTGCCATACTGTTTGGGGGACTAGGGATTCCAAGAAGAACAATTATTTATATATATGTTCCAACTACAAACATAATAATAAACGTATTGTGAAGGCTTAATAAAAACTCGGTACAGGAAACCCCATGTAAAATTTCAAAGTCCCACAGTGACCTTGGACAATGAAGCAAAGTCACCAATCCAAATCAGCTCTAGAACATTACATATAAAAGCTACATACCAGGTATTATTAAAAGCTTCTATTGTACATTCCTGAAATCTGGCAGACATTTTGGCCAAATCGTCAAACAAAATACAAGTCGCGTGCAGGAGTTAATGGTGTACATTCAATTGATGGGTCCCGATTTGTGGGTGACTCGAGATTGTCTTAAGATCAGTGTATTTTTCTAATTTCATCTGAGAGCAGCAGCACTTGGATGTGGACCAGTAGATCGACAAATGCTTAACCCGGAAATGGCGTTTTTCGATATACACATTGCATTCATCTGAGCATTATCCAGATTATGGTGTGTAAGTTATTCCGAAATTCAGAAAATACATAATTCTAGCTCTGACAACAGGAAGGGCAGCATTGTGTGTGTATATGTGTGTCTATGTCTGTGTGTGTATGTGTGTGTGTGTGTCTGTGTGTATGTGTGTGTATGTGTCTGTGTGTGTATGTGTCTGTGTGTATGTGTCTGTGTGTATGTGTCTGTGAGTATGTGTGTATGTGTCTGTGTGTATGTGTCTGTGTGTATGTGTCAGTGTGTGTATGTGTCTGTGTGTGTATGTGTCTGTGTGTGTTTCTGAAATTTAGGCTTTTTTGTTTGCTAATAATTTAGCCAATTCGTGAATTCGTGAAATCACAAAACAATACAGATATGATCGAGGAACTTCAGGGGGAAATTCCTCTCAAATTTTAAAACCAGGGACTGGATTTCTAGAAATAGTAGCATTTTTGTTTGTTGTGGTTTATATGTTTTGAATTTGGCCCTTTTTGTCAATATTTTGGCCAAATAGCAAATAAATACTAGGCTCAGGACTACCGAGGAGGCATTACTGCCAACCAACACACACGCACACACACAGACACGCGCACACACACACACACACACACACACACGCGCGCGCACACACACACATACACACGCGCGAGCGCACATATACAAAAACGCAGATGGCTCGAAGATATGGCAGTGTTCGCTAGTTGTCGGGCTGTGCCGCAGTGTTCGCTGGTTGTGGTCGGGCTGTACCGCAGTGTTCGCTGGTTGTCGAGCTATGGTGTTTGCTGGTTGTTGTCGGAGTGTGCCGTGGTCTTCGCTGGTTGTGGACCTGCCGTGTCACAGTGTTCATTGGTTGTTGACCTGCTGTGACTCAGTGTTCGTTGGTTGTTGACCTGCCGTGTCATAGTGTTCGTTGGTTGTTGACCTGCCGTGTCATAGTGTTCGTTGGTTGTTGACCTGCCGTGTCACACTGTTCGTTGGTTGTTGACCTGCCGTGTCACAGTGTTCGTTGGTTGTTAACCTGCTGTGGCTCAGTGTTCGTTGGTTGTTGACCTGCCGTGTCACACTGTTTGTTGGTTGTTGACCTACCGTGTCACAGTGTTCGTTGGTTGTTGACCTGCTGTGGCTCAGTGTTCGTTGGTTGTTGACGGGCCACTATCCCCGACTCCTGAGTGTACGAGTTTGTTTCACAAATCCCATTTAGATGCATTCAAGACCCGTGCTACACTCATCAAAGGTTCCGGTCACAATAACACAATAACAATAACACAATAACAATAACACAGTAACAATGACGCAATAACAATAACACAATAACAATGACACAATAACAATAACACAATAATTAGACTGCCTGACTGGACAGAACATTACAATAATTTGTCTTCAAAACGCCATTTATGTCATGTAACAATGCACATGTTGGCTTAAACAGGGTCAACATAAAGATATGATTGACCACATACTAAAATGGTGACCTAAAGATTAACATTTTCTCCACTGGTCAATAATACTTCATATTGCCTCAAAATAACTCAGCATCTGCTAATTATTCACACAACGCCAACACCAGCTGACTAGAGGGGGCGGGTCGGGGGGGGGGGGGGGATAGGAGTGGAGGGGGGTGGGGCTAAAAGTAACACACATGCCTCACACAAAAATGTAACGACAAATCTACTTTCTGTGGTAAATCAAAAGGTTTCCTACCTGCGGTAAGTTTGTCTGATCCATATCTCGGTTTGTCTGATCCATATCTCGGTTTGTCTGATCGGTATCTTTTGCCTGGATGTTTGGATTTGGAGTGTCTCCATCACAAATGACGTCACGCTGGCGGATCGAGGCGCAGGGTGTGTGTGTGGGGGGGGGGGGGGTGGGGGGGGTGGGGGGGTCGTCGCTCCCGCCTCACTAGCCATCCAAGCTTTGTTAAAATGATACGACATCTCCATTAACGCGACCACATTTTATGAATGCCCTGCACAGTCCCTACCCCCAGCCTCACTCCTGAGCCCACGCATGTGTCACTCTGAAATTCTGATCACGTTCATTCTACAGTGCTTTATTTTCCACCTTGTGTCAAAGAGTGCGAAAAATGCGAATCATGTTTTTTTTATTGGCACTGATACAATTCTGCCAACGGTGTACTCACATACACATCAAAAGTGTATTTATCAGGCCTCATCAAAGACCACTGTTTTCGATGCCGCTCATTCTCCACGAAATGAAGTTCAGCTTATTTTATTTTTGAATGAGACCTTTTTTCACGGTTTTCTTGGGTGAGGATGCTTTTTTCTGAGCCTTCGGTTTGGGGGTGAATTTTACCGAAAATCGCTGATATTTTAATAAAGGTGTAACAAACCCCTAAGGCACCCCTCTCGGGGGGGGGGGGGGGGGGGGGACCACGCACGTACCAACTCGTTACCATGACTTTTTAAAACAACCCCTAAACAGCATGACTGTTTAAAACAACACCCGTACGCAGAGCGCTAATTTTGAAAAAAAAAAATTAACCAAGCGCGGAGTGAAATTCCGAAATATCCCTCTTTTTTATAGAAAACAGAGTACTGAATGAAAAATATCCCCCTTCTTAACGAAACTGATACTCAGCGTGGACCTGGTCTGTCCTCAAAATTACCCTCCTTTCTCTGCGTTTTTTTTTTTTTCATTTTTTGCACATGCATGGTAACATGTAAGTCACAAATGCCCCCCTCCCCGCCCCCGCCTCCACACAATCTGCCAAAATTTCCGAACGTAAATAAAATATGTCTGCCAAACTGCCATTCTCTCATAAGCTCATGTAACTGCCATTATCTCGTAAACTCATGTAAATGCCATTCTCTCATCAGCCCATGTAACTGCCATTCTCTCATATGCTCATGTAACTGCCATTATCAAATAAGCTCATGTAACTGCCATTCTCTCATCAGCTCATGTAACTGCCATTATCTCGTAAACTCATGTAAATGCCATTCTCTCATCAGCCCATGTAACTGCCATTCTCTCATATGCTCATGTAACTGCCATTATCAAATAAGCTCATGTAACTGCCATTCTCTCATCAGCTCATGTAACTGCCATTATCTCGTAAACTCATGTAAATGCCATTCTCTCATCAGCCCATGTAACTGCCATTCTCTCATATGCTCATGTAACTGCCATTATCAAATAAGCTCATGTAACTGCCATTCTCTCATCAGCTCATGTAACTGCCATTATCTCGTAAACTCATGTAAATGCCATTCTCTCATCAGCCCATGTAACTGCCATTCTCTCATATGCTCATGTAACTGCCATTATCAAATAAGCTCATGTAACTGCCATTCTCTCATCAGCTCATGTAACTGCCATTATCTCGTAAACTCATGTAAATGCCATTCTCTCATCAGCCCATGTAACTGCCATTCTCTCATATGCTCATGTAACTGCCATTATCAAATAAGCTCATGTAACTGCCATTCTCTCATCAGCTCATCTATCTGCCATTCTCTCTAAGCTCATGTAATTTCCATTCTCGCATCAGCCCATGTAACTGCCATTCTCTCATATGCTCATGTAACTGCCATTATCAAATAAGCTCATGTAACTGCCATTCTCTCATCAGCTCATGTAACTGCCATTATCTCGTAAACTCATGTAAATGCCATTCTCTCATCAGCCCATGTAACTGCCATTCTCTCATATGCTCATGTAACTGCCATTATCAAATAAGCTCATGTAACTGCCATTCTCTCATCAGCTCATCTATCTGCCATTCTCTCTAAGCTCATGTAATTTCCATTCTCGCATCAGCCCATGTAACTGCCATTCTCTCATATGCTCATGTAACTGCCATTATCAAATAAGCTCATGTAACTGCCATTCTCTCATCAGCTCATGTAACTGCCATTATCTCGTAAACTCATGTAAATGCCATTCTCTCATCAGCCCATGTAACTGCCATTCTCTCATATGCTCATGTAACTGCCATTATCAAATAAGCTCATGTAACTGCCATTCTCTCATCAGCTCATGTAACTGCCATTCTCTCTAAGCTCATGTAATTTCCATTCTCGCATCAGCCCATGTAACTGCCATTCTCTCATATGCTCATGTAACTGCCATTATCAAATAAGCTCATGTAACTGCCATTCTCTCATCAGCTCATGTAACTGCCATTATCTCGTAAACTCATGTAAATGCCATTCTCTCATCAGCCCATGTAACTGCCATTATCTCATATGGATACGGATATATGTCATTCAGTTAATACGAACCCACAAAGATCCGATTCGTTGATTTCTAATCGCCACACATTATTTGATTTTTCACCCGAAAGCGCCACACCGATTTCCTAAGTATGTTCTGTTTAAACGTTGAATTCCAAGAATTTTGAATATCGCGTAGAATCCCATTAACTAATCCTCAGATTTTTTCCACGGAGACATAATTTTGTATCTTGGTGGATTTTATGTCTTCGTGAAGATGTGTTCAGGCAGCAAACATCAGAGGTCGCAAGAAAAACACATCAGAGGGAGGGAGGGACATTTTTGTTGAAACACTATTTAAGCATTCTGTTTTTTTTTTTCGGATTTAGTGGTGTGCAACCCTTCCCCCCCCCCACCCCCGCTCTTCCTCCTGGATCCGACTCCAGTTCCTACACTGGATACCATTTGGAACCATCGCCATAAGCATTTAATCTTTACCAAGTAATTGCTTGCCATTATTCTTTCATAAAGCAGGGATTTTTTTATAGCTTTGGTATTCTTAGCTGCTCGAACAAAAGTCACATTGAAATAGAAATGGTCGCAAGGAAATTGGCGGCGTAGTAATGTTCTGCCTCGAAACCCAGTTAGCATAATTTTTCGTCCCAAGTATAAAACGCGTTGTTTTTAGATGGGATTTACGTGGGAACGTGGGACGTTAGCATGGCCACATAGAAAACATGTGTAATATACGTGGACATTCCCACGGTATGATTTCCGTATAAACTCTACATATAATATACATAGGCTTTCCCACGTATGAAATTTTTATGCTTAAAATTCTTTTAAGGAGTACTTTATAACTGCACTATAGTTATAAAGGTTCATGTTTGTGTATTCGATGGAGTTATCGTGTATGCCCAGGGTGGGTCGTTCCTCTAAAATTCTAAATATAAAATGCATGGAAATATATGCGTATAAAATTATGGGTTCACATGCGCATAATACACATCGGAAAGAGTCTCCTAAATCCCGCGTAACTGCATGGGAATTTCCCCAACAAAACACACATTATTTATGCGTGGTCATATATATATATGACGCATATGGAATCTCTGTCCTGTACGGCGTGATTGTTCAACAACTTTTGATTCATGTCTTTAAGAACCTGATCCTGGTCGGAGCGCTAACTATGGGAGATGACTAGATGATCCAAAGCTTTCGGGTCTGGAGAAAAGGTGGGACATCTGCCTCGGCTCTCTCTACACCAAGGAATAACTTTGTCTGAGCCACTTGGCTACTCAACGAGGTGTCGCGTCGCTTCCCAAACATCGTAAGTATAGTCTAGTCTTCTTCCTATGAGTCAAGATTTTTTCAGTTCAATAGATCCTCTATTCCTTGTGATAAACGAACCACATCGCGATGTCACGGTTTGTTGCTCCTGCCACTTGGCCGGTGGTGAGTGGTAGGGCAACGGCGAGGTGACTCTCTCCCCTCTGTATTGCCTCTTGAAACGGCCCCAGCTGCTGGATTTGCCTCTAGCGCAAGGGCGTCTAGAACGAGACATTAGAGCCAAGTCTTGGCAAAGATATTCTACCTCTCTTGGTTCGAATATCTCGGTCTGGCTCAAGCTACAAGTTACTTGAATGTCTCAGTTTTGCCTGCCACTTGACTGATGACCAGCAGTGCAGCACAAAGCCATCTCTCCGCAGCTGTACCATGGAGGTGAATTGATTTGCCGCTGTCTTGGCCGTATCCAGGGCGGAGACTGAGACTCACTCCAACAGCTTCAAAATCACTGAGTGAGATACCTCTTTCTTTGTGCAAGGTTATATTGAGTATTTCCCAAGCCAAGCCCTCTAGCATCTTTGCATCTCGATTAAAGAAATATCAGAGTCAGGCTTCACCCTAGGCATCCACACCGTCGTCTTGTAAGATTGTTCTAATGACTCAAAAGTTGATTAGATTGTCTGCTGTTCTGTACGCCGCTGACCTGACCAATAACTGCTTGGAAAGCTGGAGCCGAACTATGATATTACACGAGTCCATCTGCTGAAATTCACTCTGCATTGCCGATACGGCATTGGCGACTCCGGCACTGGAAAGGCTTTTGCTCTAGAGCCTCGCATTTTGAAGTCAGTCTGACCCTTAATCAGGAGAGACGAGTTGGCCCGCGACTGTGTCTCTGTGTCTTTGGGTTATACTGTCGAAACATGGCCAGACAGTGGACGGCCTACTGAGTCTCCATCACTGGCTGAATTATTTTTAACCCCGCCCCCCTCCCCCCCCCCCCCGATGGCGCCGCTACCGACTGTGGGGCTTTGCGTCATTGGAGCACGATGATGTAGAGGAAGCCAGCTGGGCTTGTGTCTGCTCTCGTTGCTGACTGCGTTAGGAGGATCGCGGTGCCTTCAGTTGGCCGCGATAACGGGATACCCAATTCTCCTTCAGGTACCACGTACCATCACTGGAGAATTATTCGAGCTCATGTCCAGAATAGTCGCATTGTCCTCTTTAGATGCACCAGCGTTTCTTGAAGAGCGGCGACAAAATGACGTAAGAAAAGAGAAGCACGCGTCGCTCAATGCCTCCCTCTCCTGCGTGTCCAGTTCTTGGCGCCTGGCGCCTACGTTCTTCGCCGAACTCTTTTCAGCGCTAGTTCCGGATGCTTTTCGTCTCTATCGCTTTTAGTTCTACATGGGAGAGTTGCTCGCATTCCATACAGGTGTTCTGCTCCTTTCATTAGGCCAAGTCCCCGGAAATTCTACATTTGCCCAGAGGGAGTCTGCGGGGGGAGGGTGTCCGTAAAAGATGACTGACCACATGCCGCTTTGTGAATCCACTTGAGTATACGTACACTTGCTGCACCTGGTGGGGAAGTGGGTAGTACCACTTGACTCTATCACTCTGATGTCTCTACCCAAGTGAAAAAAAAACGAGAAACACTTTACCGGATAAAACACTGATATTCTCATTCGTGCCTTACAACAATTACGTCGCTTTGGCATTCAACACACACTGATTATTCCGCACAACGAGAAAAAAAAACACTATTATAGTAAGTATAACAGTATGCAATGGCCATGTAAGCACTTTTAACCTTGACATTTGGTAAAACAAAATCTTCAAAGATTTCCTTCCAAAAACAATCTTCACTGTTCCGAGCATTAAAAACGAATGTGGATCATGTGCTGTCGCTCGCTGAAGTGTTTCCGGTTTGACCTAATAAGGCAATTTTGGCAATATGTATTTATAATGTGTGTCTAAAGATGTAGAACAGTTCAATTCATTATTTATGCGTCGATTACTGTAAATAAGAAATCCATTCTAAAGGTAGAAATAAGCGAAAATTAGCATTATCACATTTGAACTACATTCAATAAACTCTAGACTGGAAAAGGCTCGTTGCCGTCAATAATCAGACTTAATTCAGCTATGTGTTTTTAGAGTGTGTTTCCACATCATGTAGTGTGGAGAGCACGCCTCCATATCACCACAAAGGAAATCATAGTGACTAAGGTATCTTTGCATCTTATTCAGCTATCATGTCGAATGAACACAAGTTAGAATCTGAAACCCAGAACGAAATTGGAACCGGTATCAATTGGCGAGAGAACCGGTATCAACTGGCAAGAGAACCGACATCAACTGGGAAGAGAACCGGTGTAATGAAACGTTTTGACCCCCAAACAAATCGACCCCCCGGTCGATTTATTTTAAAACAAACAGACCCCCCGGCCGATTTGTTTTGGGAAAACCCGCCATAACAAACTGACCTCCCCCATAATAAAATGACCCCCTCCAAATAACCATGTTTAAATATAAAATGGAAGTAAAAAAGGTGCATGTGGTTTTTAAATACTATTTTAAGCATTTTCAACCTCTTGATGTAGAAAATTATTATTTTGAACCTTTGAAATGCCATTATTGAGCTTGGAGAATTTTTTGGTGACTGTATGTTAGTGGTGTTGTAAGTGTTTTTGTGTTTGAAAATGTAGATGTTAGTTGCTAGATAAATTGTTATTCGTGGATATAGTTTTTATTTCAATTAAAGAAACTAATAAGGTGGCCATATATGGAAAGAAATAAAGAAATCAACAAAAAAATAAGAGGGTTAAAACATTTCAGAGGGGGTCTGTTTGTTTTAAAACAAATCGACCGGGGGGTCTGTTTGTTTTAAAACAAATCGACCGGGGCGCCGATTTATTTTGGGGGTCAAAACGTTTCCTTACACCGGGATCAACGTGCGAGAGGACCGGTATCAATTGGGGAAAGAATCGGTATCAACTAGGGAGGGAACCAGCACAGCTCTTGGTTAGTTCTAATTGCAGGACGGCCACTAGGCAACCAAATAAGATTTCACCTGAGAAAATTAAGCTGCAAAAAACTACAAGAGCACATTATTTGCTTTATATGCTTATATATATGAGGGCGCTGTGAGAACGTTTAATTTGTCTTATTGTTTGGCGTCATTGTGAAAGAGCACATTGTGGCATTGCTAATAGTCGCGTGCCCGCTGGGGATGGCGTCTCTCTCTCTCTCCCTCTCTCTCTAACTCTCTCTCTCCCTCTCTCTCTCTATCTCTCTCTCCCCACTTTCTCTCTCCCCCCCCTCTGTCTCTCTCTCTCTCTCTCTCTCTCTCTCTCTCTCTCTCTCTCCCTCTCCCCCTCTCTCTCTCTCTCTCCCCTCTGTCTCTCTCTTTCTCCCTCTCTCTCTCTCCCTCTCTCTCTTTCTCTATCCCTCTCTCTCTCTCTCTCTCTCTCTCTCTCTCTCTCTCTCTCTCTCTCTCTCTCCCTCTCTCTCCCTCTCGCTCCCTCCCTCTCCCTCTCTCCCCTCTCTCTCTCTCTCTCTCTCTCTCTCTCTCCTTCCATGCCGCTCTATCTCTCTCACACTGCTTAACAAAAGCTCTTGCGCAAGTGAAGTAATGTCCAACAAATTTTGGGATATCTTAAAACTACACGTACAGATCTATGTGCCTTCCAGGTGTCCATCATCAATGCGTTTATTTGCCCAATAAGATGAGGAAAAGGAGGCGGGAAAGAAGGAGAGAAGGGGGAGAGGACGAGGAGAGGAAGGAGGGGAGAAGGAGGAGCAGGGGAAGGAGGAGAAGAAGGAAGATGGGAGCGAGGAAGGAAGGAGGGGAAAGAAGAGACAAAGAGGAGGAGAAGAAGACGCAGGGGGAGGAGGAGAGAAAGAAGAGGAGAAAGAGGAAGGGAATTATGAGGGGAAGGAGGAGGGGAAGGAGGAGGAAGAGGATCAGTTATCCTTAATGTAACATCAGAATGTGGTGGAGTCCGAAAATTAGGTAAACATCGTTCTGTTTCTAACGGGGTCAGAGATAACAAAGGTCATGTGATATTGATCATGGAAAATAAAGGTCAATTTTCAGATCACGAAGTTACCCCTAATGGAACTCTGTGTAGTGGTTAATTTGGAAATGAGATAAACAACCCCTTTATCTCTAACGCTTTCTGAGATAACACTGGTCACTGGTAAGTTCAAATCATGAAGTTACCCATTACGAAACTCCATGGGGCGGATGACGTTTGAAAACCTATAAGAACTCCCCCCCCCCCCCACCCCCCCCCTCCCATCCACCAGTGCGCCGGAATAAAAAAAATGAGGTCAAAATTGAATTCGGAGATAATATTTTTTTATATGTAACCTTGACCCATGGTCAATGTCAAGATCATATTTTGTGTGCCTTTGTTATGTAGAAACCGAAAATGTTGCCCCTAAAGTTACTCTAATGGAGGTTACAGTTAAAAAAAAACCCAGATTATCTATTATTTTTTTCGAAATACAATGGGTTTCCTAAAACAGGTTTTTAGAAAATTTGACCTTGACCTCAAAAGTCAAGGTGAAACATATAGCTGGATTTTCCAGGTCCCATCACCATCCATATGCAGACCAAATTTCATTTTTACAACCCACTTCATCCAAGAAGAACAGTCTGGAAAAACTCTAGGTGGCAAATAGAAAAAAAATATACGAAGACAAGGAAGGAATAAGGGGTAAAATGATGTTCGATTTCATCTTGGAAAAAAAGAAGTATAAAAGCAAAATGCTGTTGTTGACATAAAAGATATCCAAAGAAACGTTATCATTTTAATTGCAGAACTGTTGAACTGAAAGCCTGATTTCTCGAGAAATGGTGATAAATAATTTGATGAGATGTGAAAGTGTGGGGTGCCCAATAATACTTTCTCATTAGCCATCATTATTTGCAAGTAGCTCAGTGAGAGTCAGGGAAATGAATTGAAGCCTAATATGTGGCGCCTTGTTTTACCCGCTTTCCGATTAAGGGTAAGCTGATTATGAACTGTGAAAGACCGGACTGATTTCTCCTGTCATTCAGCGGGTGCTGTTAAAATTGTTGTTACCTTTGTGTGACAAATTGCGTAGAAATGACGTCATTCTGTCATTGTGAACTGACTGTTACCTGTACCCTGTCTTAACGATCATAGACAAACCAAGCAAGAAATCAATAATAATAATAATATAATAATAATAATAATAATAATAATAGTAATAATAATAATAATAATAGTACAGTAAAACCCGCCTAGGCCGGACAACGGGGGCGGTGGGGGGGGGGGGGGGGGGACTGGCGGATTTTGTCCGGTATATAGAGCAGTCCGGTATTTCAGGGGTCATGTAAACCAATGGGGAAAAACGGGATTGTCCGGTATTGGCAGTTGTCCGGTATTTCAGGGTTTGTCCAGAATGAGGTTTTACTGTAATAATAAAGTCACGTTACACAAAGCAAATATTGACTGATTTCCAGTCAGTATGAAAATATCATTGACCAGTTGCAAAATATATTGACCTAAAGCTCAACATTTTTTCACTGACCAGCAATGCTTCACGTTGACTCAAAATAAGCCAACATCGAAGGTATGCTGTGTTTTGGTTCCAAACCCTGAAATAGAAAAAACTTTTTGCTGTTGTTTTTATGCGGCAACGTGGGACGCTACACGCAGTTTTGCAGGCAGAAAATAGGGTGCGTTATGGTATCGATTTGAATGAAGCATATGAGGACATTATAACCGATTTTAAGAACAATTATGGTTTGTTTTACCAGAACAGAGAATTTTATGGCATTTCACACCTTAGGGGCCATCGGGGTACCGCGAGGGACCACTGAGTTACCAACTGGTTACCATGCGTGACCATGACCACGGGGGACCACTGAGTTACCAACTGGTTACCATGCGTGACCATGGCCACGGGGGACCACTGAGTTACCAACTGGTTACCATGTGTGACCATGACCACGGGGGACCACTGAGTTACCAACTGGTTACCATGCGTGACCATGACCACGGGGGGCCACTGAGTTACCAACTGGTTACCATGTGTGACCATGACCACGGGGGACCACTGAGTTACCAACTGGTTATCATGCGTGACCATGGCCACGGGGGACCACTGAGTTACCAACTGGTTACTATGCGTGACCATGACCACGGGGGGCCACTGAGTTACCAACTGGTTACCATGCGTGACCATGACCACGGGGAGCCACTTAGTTACCAACTGGCCACCATGCGTGACCATGACCAAGGGGAACCACTGAGTTACCAACTGGTTACCATGCGTGACCTTGACCAAGGGGGACCACTGAGTTACCAACTGGTTACCATGCGTGTCCATGACCCGGTGTAATGAAACGTTTTGACCCCCAAACAAATCGACCCCCCGGCCGATTTGTTTTAAAACAAACAGACCCCCCGGTCGATTTGTTTTGGGAAAAACCGCCATAATAAACAGACCTCCCCCATAATAAAATGACCCCATCCAAATAATCATGTTTAAATATAAAATAGAAGTTAAAAAGGTGCATGTGGTTTTTAAATACTATTTTAAGCATTTTCTACCTACTGATGTAGAAAATTATTATTTTGAGCCTTTAAAATGCCATTATTGAGCTTGGACAGATTTTTTGACTGAATGTTAGTGGTGTTGGAAGTGTTTTCGTGTTTGAAAATGTAAATGTTAGTTGCTGGATAAATTGTTATTCGTGGATATAGTTTTTATTTCAATTAATGAAACTAAAAAGGTGGCCATATGTGGAAAGAAATAAAGAAATCAACAAAAAATAAGAGGGTTAAAACATTTCAGGGGGGGTCTGTTTGTTTCAAAACAAATCGACTGGGGGGTCTGTTTGTTTTAAACAAATCGACCGGGGGGGGGGGGGTCGTTTTATTTTGGGGGTCAAAACGTTTCCTTACACCGGGGGCACTAAGGTAACAATTGGTTACCATGCTTGTCTATGACCCGGGGGTCCACTCGCATACCAACTGGTTACCATGCATGTCCTTGACACGGGGGGGGGCACTGAGGTAACAATTGGTTACCATTAATTCGTGTCCATGACTTTTTAGAACGATTCCAAAACGCGGGGTCCTAAGCTAGAAATAATGCGCCGTTTTTTTTTAAACAAACGCGGAGCACAGTTCTGATACCAAATGAACCCAGACGGGTAGAAACTTTTCACCTCTGGCTGTTGGGAATACAGCAGGCTGGCAAAATGGTTCTTATTTTAACTTCGTGGCTCCAGTGTAGCCTGCGGTGGCGGGTACATGTCAGTTTTCCGTAGAATTAAATCACAGAAGACCCACTAATCCGAAAATCGAGTTCTACGGAAGTCCAGAAATGAGTAAGCTTGGTATTCCGAAGGGCTGTTATTCCGAAAGAGCACTTTTCAGAAGGCTCAGTAGTCCGAAGAAAAGATATTCCGAAAGGGCATTTCACAGCAGTCTGAAGTTTCAATACGTAGAAGCTTGAGAAGTATGAAGATGCATTAGTCCGAAAGCCCACTATACCGGAGGTCAAGTTTTCCGAAAACCTGCTAATCCGACAGCGGTGAAGGAAGCTGACCTCAGCACTTCGTTGCTTCCGCATTGTGCTATTTATCAATTCCTTGTTTTGAACCTTACTTTAAAAGGGCACTCGGGTAGTACAAGCGTTATAGCTGTTTATCTGGATCAACTGATGTGCGGTTGCTTGTAAACCATCATCCTGCCTTTTCTCGCCCGGCATAAGTCGAATTAGAATTACTGAGCGAAGAGAATTTGTTCTTCATTTGCTGAGAAAGAGTGCTACTGATCCACCTCACGGGTAACTCCACGCCCCGTTGCCGTAAGCTGTTGTCCCTTTTGTCCGGGTTCCGGACCATACCCCCTCCCAGACAATACCCCCCCACACTATACCCCCCCCCCAGGATCATACCCCCCCCCGTGCCAATACCCCCCTCCCCAACCAGAATATTTCCAGTTTTCAACGTTACAACAAAATGAAAAGAACAAGTACAGCGACATGTTTTATTGACAGCGGCATATTTTATTTCCCTCCAACACTATGTTTAATCTTTAAATCGATATATTGAGTCTGCATCTCACGCACCGTCAGATCTGCAAGTTCATAGTCCACATCTTTCAAAACTGAATATTGTTCGCGATTCCACGAAGGTCTTGCAACAACTCCGTTGGACAGCAGAATTCAATAAACCGGGTTGCGAATTGATAATTGCAATTATTGAACGTATGCATTAAATTGCATTTATAAAACTTTAAACTTAGCACAAAATAGCACAAATTACAACAACTCCGTTGGACAGCAGTTAATTGCAATCAATTGGGGCGCGAATCGATAATTGCAATTATGGAACGTATGCATTAAACTCCAATTATACCTCCTTTCAACTACATCATAGCGAAGTGACTGAGCTTTTAGCTACAGGTCACGGAACCGTATTAGTTTGTTGTTCGTTAATGAAAATCTTTAACATGAAAATTGGCAAAAATGATGGCGGGGGGGGGGGGTATTGGCACGGGGGGTATGGTCCTAGGGGGGTATGGTTTGGGCGGTATTGGCGGGGGGAGTATCATCCGGGGGGTATTGTCTGGGGGGTTATTGTCCTAGACCTCTTTTGTCCTAGGTGCTGGAATTAAAGGGAAAAGGTGGGACTGATTGTTGTAAGCATCTTGTCGATCCAACGGCAGCTGCAAGTCATAAAGTCGTTTGTGTTCACACAAAGGCCTCTCGTGCAGTTCTCTATCTCCTTACCTTACATAATCAAGCAAAACCGAGATACTTTCTCCAATAATTAAGCAGCATTTTTTAACGGAGAACTATCATCAATAATTTTTTGCTTTCAATTTTACTACATATATATTTATATTAAAAGAATCCCGGTCATCGGCCCCCTCGGTCAACTGCCCCCTGTCATCTGCCCCCCTTTTTTGCAACCCGGTCGACTGCCCACCCCCCCCCCCACTTCAAATTGGGGGGGTGGTCATTTGCTCCCCTCCATATACAGTGTTACTTTTTCTTAGATTCTTGGCTTACAAGTAACAATAAATAAAATTATATTTATTTTTTTTTGAATGTATTGCATTTCGGTAAATTACAATTCACCAATAGAAAACGAATTGAAATTAGAGTTGCAATTAGTTTAGGGATAAATCTCTCCTAAGATCAATGAAGATCAATTGTTTCAGAGACGAAGTAGACGGGGACATCGCAATTTCCTAATTTTTTAAAGAATTTTTTCCACTAAAAAATGGAGGGGGGGGCAAATAGCCACCCCGTCAGATTGCAGGGGGGCAGCCGAACGGGTTGCAAAAGAGGGGGGCAGTTGACTGGGGAGACAGTTGACCGGGGGGGGCACATGGCCGTTTACCTTATACTAATATTGGTAAACGGTCATCTGCCCCCCCCCCGGTCAACTGCCCCCCCCCTTTTTGCAACCCGGTCGACTGCCCCCCCCCCTGCAATTTGACGGGGGCGTCATCTGCCCCCCTCCTTTTTTTAGTGGATTGTGATGTTCCCGACTACTTCGTCTCTGAAACAATTGATCTTCATTGATCTATTCGCCAATATTGATCTTAGGAGAGACTCATCCGTAAACTAATTGCAATTCTTATTGCAATTAGTTTCCTATTGGTGAATTGCAATTTACCGAGGTGCAATACATTCAATAAAATAAATATAATTTTATTTATTGTGTCTTTGTAAGCCACGAACTCAAGAAAAAATAGTATATGGAGGGGGCAAGCGACCACTCCCCCACTTTGAAGGGGGGGGGGGGGCAGTTGACCCTGTTGCAAAAAAGGGCGGGGCAGATGACAGGGGGGCAGTTGACCGGTGGGGGCAGATGACCGGGATTCACTAATATTAGTGTGTGCCTAACACCTCATGTGTGCCCTATCTCCTGAAAAGTGCCGATGTTTTGAAAACCAAGAACAATCAAGTGTCGAAATCAGTTTGGAAATTAAGCAATGGTTTTTAGCCTGCTGTAACAGTTTAGTGTAGAGCTTCCCCGGATGTGGGACAAAACGCAGACTGGCTTTCCACTTCCGGTGTACCGATTTCAGATTACCCCCTTAAATGTTCCCCCCCCCCCGGGAATCTGAAATCGATTTCAGATTCCTCTCCGGGATTCTGAAATCGATTTCACGTTACCTCCCCGGGAATCTGAAATCGATTTCAGATTCCCCCCTCCGATTTCAAATCCCCCCCCCCCCAGGCATACCTAGATTTTTTTAAATTTACATCTGTCAATGTATATACAGACTTGTAGTGCCGTGGCTGTCATCGAAGCAGTGACACTAATCCTCGATGCTCCAATGAATGCTTCCATGTGCCTTTTGTGGGACTGGCTTGTGCTTTGGTCTCTAATGGCACTACCACTCCGTCTCCGTCTTCCTTTGCCCCATTGTATCTGGTGGATTATCCTCCTATAGACAAGTGTCCAGGCCTGTCTGACTGAGATGAGTATAAATAAGGACCAAAATAAAAAATGCGATCAGAGAACAGCAAATGAAAAAAAAACTAATTCTAGACAAAAGTTATATGAATAATGATAATAGCTAGATATGAAAAACTGAAAGATGGAAAAGACTGGTGATAGTATTAATGTTTAGAGGCTGTAGTATATACAACGTATCATTGCATAAATGTAGACATTTTCATAGTTCGACAGAAAAAAAATTTGATAAAACTTTATTTTTTGTTTTATTTCTGTCTGTTTTTAATTTTGAGAGGGGGGAATTTGAAATCAGAGGGGGAATCTGAAATCGATTTCAAGTTACCCCCCCCCCTCGGGAACCTGAAATCGATTTCAGATTCCCGGGGGGAGGATCTGAAATTGGGGGTAATCTGAAATCGTTGCACCGGCATATTGTATCTCATCCCCTAAATGCTATTGTGCAACGAAAACTAAAGTCTTGATAAAACAGTTATTATCCCATTTTAGTCCTATAAATAAATAAATTTCTTCCCTGCGCAATATTAATTCTATAGAAAAAGACCATAACATCGAAATAAACTTCTAGTAATCTTTTTTTATTAACATGGAAGTGTTTTAATATTCTTGGCCATTAAGCTTCTAATAATAACAATAATAATGATAGTAATAATAATCATCATCACCGCCATCATCATCATCATCATCATCATCATCATCATCATCATCATCATCATCATCATCATCATCATCATCTTGTCTTCCACCATTATCTTCTAAATTACATGTTTTGGATGATACGAGAAATGGATATATATTCCGCCTATATCGTTTGAAACAAAACGCCAACAGGTAGCACTTCAAAGCTATGTCACCTAACGGATCATTGTAGTATGTTTGCTTTTTGGTCAGTTGCTTCAGCGAAATACTGGACCTTCGGAATACTGGGATTTCGAATGATTGCTTCTTCTGACTAACGAATTTCGGCGTATTAAACCTTCGGATTTTTGTTTCTTGGCATTGGTGGGGCTGTTTTGTCGGACTAATGAGTCTCCGGATTATTGAATTTTCGAAATATTGAACCTTCGAAGTTTTCAAGGTCTAAAATACGCCTGAAAAAAGTGCTTGGAAGTTTTGACCTGTGAGGCTGGTGGACTTTCCGATTGCTTGGATTTCGGAGTGCTGGGCCTTCGGACTCGCGGCTGTTCGGGACAATGGGCAGTCCCTGTGGTACCATTGTCGCAAAAAGACGAATATATGATTCCAGGAATTATTGCTTGGTTTGTGGTTTGCCTTAACATTTTTCTGTTCCCTCCTCCTCCCCTCCCTCCCTCCCTCCATTCCCTCCTCCCCCCCCCCCCGCATCACCAAGCTCTTGCTCCCTCCTTTCACGTTGAAAATAACGGACTCTGTGATCGCGTCCTTAATCAAACTCACAGCTTGTAATTGTTCAATTAGAAGTTGAGCAAACTGTGCTACCAAAATCCCCTGATTATCCGATTCAAACCAGCTAATTGTGTAAGCTTTCTAGTAGGTAGGAAACAAGAGTTCTGGCCCACTTGATGACGTCATACTGTCTGGAAGTGACGTCATCATGTCTGGACCGGAAGTGACGTCATACTGTCTGGAAGTGACGTCATCATGTCTGGACCGGAAGTGACGTCATCATGTCTGGAAGTGACGTCATCATGTCTGGACCGGAAGTGTTGTCTGGACCGGAAGTGCTGTCATCATGTCTGGACCGGAAGTGGTGTCTGGAGCGGAAGTGTTGTCTGGAGCGGAAGTGTTGTCTGGACCGGAAGTGACGTCATCATGTCTGGAAGTGACGTCATAGCGTCTGGACCGGAAGTGCTGTCTAGACCGGAAGTGCTATCTGGAGCGGAAGTTATGATAAGCGTTAGGATAGGCGCGGCCCTCCATGACGTGATAATGACGTCATGATGACGTCATACTGTCTGGAGCGAAAGTCTGGAGCGAAAGTAGCTTGATAGTGTTGGCCGAGTCAATCATCATGAAGCCAACGAAGTCCACCTGTCAATCAGTGTAACCATGGCAACAGACCGTAAAAAAGTGATGACACCCCCCCCCCAGGACATACTATGTACCGACCCCCCCCCCCAGGACAGACTATGTACCGACCGACCCCCCCCCCCAGGACAGACTATGTACCGACCGACCCCCCCCCCCTAGGACAGACTATGTACCGACCGACCCCCCCCCCAGGACAGACTATGTACCGACCGACCCCCCCCCCCCCCCCACAGGAGAGCAACAAAAACTTTTGCTGAATCAGCTTGATGAAATCGTTGATTCAGCATGATAAAATCCTATATAAGTGTGGTGTCTCAAGGCTTAGAGACATTGTCAGACATCGTCAGACACATCATGGATAACACACCAGCTATCATCATTGATGACTTAACAGCGTTTCAAGCGAATGAATCTGTTTGCATCTGGGTAAATATGCGTGATGAAGCTGAAGCAGCTGATATTACATATGCTTTGGAGGAGGTGCTACAATTTCCAACTCAGATCACTGCAGTGAAGCCTGACGTAGTAATTACATTTATGTGGAACAACCGCATAGTAACACTGACTCAACGATACTGCAAGTGTCAAGTGTGGTTGGAATATGAGGGACAACCCCATAACTGCTGCTGATATATACTAAAATATTTCGGGCCCTTTTAAGGGCCATCCTATATTATGAAATGAAGCAAAACATGTCTGTGTGTGTGTGTGTGTGAGAATACATTTTATCACATTTCAGGTCTAGTTGGCGGATGAATACCATTTGGCGGATGAATACCATTTGGCAGACCATTTAACTTCACCGTCAGTTAACTTCACCGCTAGATGTCTCTGCTGTATAACAGCTGAACAACTTCACAACTGTAAGTGAGACATTCATATACACAAGTAAAATTCTGCTGAGTCAGCAATTTTAACATTTTGGAACAAAGTTACACACCATATTTTGATTACATGGAAGTAGCATAAAAGCATGAGTGAAACATGTCAACTAGTCAACTAGTGATACATTCTGCTGAGTCAACACACCATTGAAGTGGTATAAAAGGAAGAGTGAAACGTATATTTTACTTCATTTCAGTTCCAGCAGTTGAAGAAGCAACAACGATGGCACCAGTCTACTGTCATGATTGTGATGTGACATTTCCATCTCTGGAATTGTTCGTGACACACACATGCAAACCAGCTAGGATGAAACGTGCTCATGAAGAGCTTGTTGAGCAGATTGAAGCCAAGAGACGAAAAACCGTACAAGATGGTGTTGACAGACCTGATCCAGTCCTCTGCTGTAAATGCGCCAAGATATTTTCATCTTTGGATGCATTTGAGACACATGCATGTGCTGAGATGGAAAATGTGTCTCATGAAGAACAAAGAAAGAAAGAGACAGGACAAATAGGCAGAGGCAGAAGAGTGAGTCTTGGTGAAAACGCGCAGGAAAGGCGGTTTGAGCCTGAAGATGGATCGGATTTGCTACTCGAAATGCGACAACAAGAGAATAGAATCAAGAGACATTTGCTAGAAACGTTAAACCGTGGTATGAAATGGTACATTGTGGTACATGCACGCTTCAAGAAAATGACACCAAATGTTGAAGGCGTGATGGTAGAACAAGTGGATAATGCCTTCATCAGTAGTCCAACGTATGCAGCATACAATCCAACAGATATTGAGAAGGACTTGCCAGAAGCCTATAAAGAATTGTTTACCAGGTTTGATGAACATGAGCGACAAGGCTCTGGTTGGGTGTTGGATAACATATTATTCATTGAAGTGCATACAGCGACGTCAGCGCCACTGGAAGCAAGCAGTTTTATCCCACTACCGAAGAAAGTAAAGAGTACAAAGGCGGTGTTAAACATTCAGAATAAAGACAACAAATGTTTCTTATGGTCTGTACTGGCTCACCTTCACCCTTCAACAAACAACCCACAGCGTGTGCATCGATACAAAGCATTTGAGAACGAATTGAAGGTGGAAGGCATGACATTTCCAACACCGATTACAGACATTCCAAAGTTTGAAAAGGAGAATGATGTGTCCATTAACGTGTTTGGATATGAACATGATGTCGTTGTTCCCATACAACTCAGCCGAAACACCAGTGCGAGAGAAATCAACTTGCTTTTGATTAGCAATGACAAGACAAGACATTATTGCCTCATCAAGAATTTCAGCAGACTGATGGCTTATCGATCAAAGTATAATGGTGCAACTTTTTATTGTTTCAACTGTCTTCACGGGTTTATGCGACAAGATCTTTTAGACAAGCATCGTGAAGTGTGTGGCAAGCATGGCGCACAACGTTTATCATTCCCCAAGG
This sequence comes from Protula sp. h YS-2021, assembly GCA_949752745.1. NCBI lineage: Eukaryota > Metazoa > Annelida > Polychaeta > Sabellida > Serpulidae > Protula > Protula sp. h YS-2021. The sequence goes on along the minus strand of OX457029.1, from coordinate 64,211,445 downwards.
AACCCTTCATCAAGTTCAAGAATGTAGCCAAACAACAGCGAGCGCCGTTTGTCATTTATGCAGACTTTGAATGTTTCACGAAAAAGCATGAAGGAGACAAGTATCAACATCATCGTCCAAACAGCTTTGCCTATGTGGTTGTCAGCCAGTATGATACACGTGCTCCAGTCGTATATCGAGGAGATAATGCTGTGAAAGTCTTTTTAGACCATATGGTGAATGAGCGTGATCGTATTGTGCATGGCTTGCTACAGCCAAAGAAAATGGTTATGACTCATGAAGATGAAGAGCATTATAAGAACGCCACAGATTGCTACATTTGTCATGAGCCTCTAGGAGCAGATCATGTGAGAGATCATGACCATATCAATGGCAAATACCGCGGAGCTGCACATAGTCAATGCAATTTACAATTCCGATTTCGAAAGGATCAGCAGGATGTTAAAGATTCTTTCATCATTCCTGTCTTTTTCCACAATTTACGAGGCTATGACAGCCATTTGATCATGGAAGAAATTGGAAAGTTCAAAAATGAGACAATTACAGTCATTCCCAACACCGTTGAGAAATATATTGCATTCACCATGAGCAATCTGAAATTTACAGACAGCTTTCAGTTCATGAGTACTTCTCTACAGAAGCTGGTATCCAACCTGGCAGCAGAAGGGAAAGACAACTTTTATCACATGACGTCACACATTCACGATAGCGACCAACAAGATTTACTGTTGAGAAAGGGAGTGTACCCTTATGATTACGTGGATGAGCCATCCAAGTTTGCTGAAACACAACTGCCGTCCAAGGACAAATTTTACAGTCTGCTCAGTGAAGAAGACATTAACGATGAGGATTATGCGCATGCGCAGAAGGTGTGGGAGACATTCCACTGTACTACATTTGGCGAATACCATGACTTGTACCTGAAATCAGATGTGTTGCTGCTGGCTGACGTGTTTGAAAACTTTCGTCACGTATGTCTCAACACATATGAATTAGATCCTGCTCACTACTATACAGCGCCAGGACTGTCGTGGGATGCCATGTTGAAAGCGACAAAGGTGAAATTGGAATTGATCAACGACATTGACATGTACCAAATGGTTGAACAAGGTCTACGTGGAGGAATATCTGTCATCACACACAAGTATGCGAAAGCAAATAACCCCTACGTAGCAGATTACAATCCCACGAAACCAACCAACTACTTGACGTACCTGGATGCAAACAACTTATATGGCTGGGCTATGTCGCAAAGCATGCCGGAAAGTGGATTTATGTGGGTGAGCGAGCCAGAATCCATTGACTTTATGGATGTGGATGAAGATGACGAGATTGGGTACATTTTAGAAGTGGATTTGGAATACCCATATTCAATCCATGATCGTCATAATCACTATCCAGTGGCTCCAGAACGGAAATGTGTGAAAGTGGGAGAATTGTCAAAACATAGTCAGAAGCTACGGAAAGATCTAAACATGAAAGGCAAACCTAGTGAAAAGCTCATTCCCAACTTATGCGACAAGAAGAAATATGTACTTCATTATAGAAATTTACAGCAATATGTCTCACTGGGATTGAAAGTCACGAAGGTGCATCGTGCCATCATGTTTGCACAGAGCAAATGGCTGGCAAAATACATCTCCTTGAACACAGAAAAGAGAAAGTTGGCCAAGAACCCGTTTGAGAAAGACTTTTTCAAATTGATGAACAACTCTGTGTTTGGCAAAACCATGGAAAATGTAAGAAAGCGCATGAATGTGGAACTTGTTCACCAGGAAAAGCGGTTCAAGAAACTTGTGGCCAAACCTTCCTTCCACAAATTTAGAATTTTCAACGAAGATTTGACCGCGGTACATTTGCGCAAAGTGGATCTGCTTCTGGATAAACCCATTCAAGTCGGCTTCACCATTCTCGACCTCAGCAAGGTGCTCATGTTCCACTTTCATTACAACTACATCATGACCAAGTATCCCAACGCCAAGCTGTTGTTCAGCGACACCGACAGTCTATGTTATGACATAGAAACGGACGATATATACAAAGACATGCAGGAAGATGCTGACTTGTTCGACACAAGTGACTATCCCCCAGATCATTTCCTGCATTCCAACGTGAACAAGAAAGTGCTTGGGAAAATGAAAGATGAGACGGCGGGCATTCCCATTGAAGAGTTTGTTGGACTTCGGCCGAAAATGTATAGTATGATGTATGGTGGGAAAGAAAAACGTACGGCCAAAGGCATCACTCGCGCGTGTCAAAGACGTATGAAACATCAGCAGTATAAAGACAGTTTGTTCAACCAAACGCAAACGATAACCACAGGGCACATCATTCGAAGTCATGACCACCAGATCTTCTCGGAGAAGTTGAGGAAAGTGGCTCTCTCTCCCTTTGATGACAAGCGATATGTGATGAGTGATGGCTATTCCACTTTGGCGCATGGGCATTACAGTATATAAGGGGGAGACACTTCAACTTTAGAGTTAGTTGAGGTGTGAACACTGAAGCGTCAACATGAATCGGAAAAGATCTGCACCAACGGATATGGATACTCTTGCTGATACAGTCAAAGACATGACTGTGAAACATCCTGACAATACCATCAAGAAATTAAAAGTGGAGACGACGGTACCAACACCACAGTCGTGGGATGGAATGCTTTCTCTAGGCAATGGGAAGTATATCAAGATTATGAAACAAAGCAATGAAGGAGTGGTAAACATTCGCAAATACCTGAGAGATGAGGGGACTGGAAAAAGCCGTCCTACGAAAAAGGGTATCTTGCTGACAATACCTGAATGGAAAATGCTGAAGAAGCAGGTGAAAGAAGTGGATAAAAGGCTTCGCAGACAAGAAGACGGCTCATAACAAGGTAAAAACATGAATGCACTCATGCTGAACCGTGGTGCTTACCTTACTGTCAATGAGAGGAATGAAGTGATACTAGGTTCTAAGACAAGTTATCATCGGTTTAAACCTGAAGTGTGGAAAGACTTTAAAAACATACCACTTGAACATGGGTTTAAACGTAGACTTGAAAATAAAGTGGAAGTGACGGTGGCTGAATATGATTCTAACATACGTGTAGAAATCTGTAGAAATCTTTTACAGGATTATCCAGAGGATTATAAGGGAGTTGTGCCAGATACACCATATACAGATTTGATCATCTTTGATATCAAGAACTGGCGCGCAGTCTTACGATTCCTAGAAGTGATACAACATCCACTCTTCGCCATCTTGCGAGCATAAAAAAAACGTCTTTGCAGACAAGGAGACAGCTCATAGTTCATCTGACTGCTGGACGAGATGGAAGACTTTTTAACGGAATATAAACCAATTACGCATGGGTTCTCATATCTGAGAAACGAATATGATGACATTGTGCTAAGACATTTTGGACAGTATCTCGTCCTATCACTTGATGATCAATCCGTGTTGAAAGACCATCTAGAGAAGTTCAGGATACCTGGCTTTCTCCTGACAGTCTCAAATGAATTAGAAGTGCGTGTGACTGAGAACTGCTTAGACGTGTTTATACAATTTCGCCAATATGACGAGCTTACAGAAAACTATGACTACATCACCCTCAACACAGTGGAATGGAACGCGTTGTTACAAGCATTGGATTGGAAAGAACCTAACGCTTGAATTCAAAGAAACAGAAATATGGCTTATACGGGGCACCAAATCCATTGAGCTGACACAACCTATGCGTGTGATGGACATTGACTTAGAAGAAGAAGGATATGAACTGAAACTGTCTGAACATGTAACTGTTAAAGTGATAAAGTTTGGTGATGTGTGTTATGTGAGCTTTCATAGCATTTACAAACATGGATGTAATGTCTATGATACCTATATCAATTTAGATTCTAATGAATGGTATTCATTGATGAATGTATTGAAAAATGAATGTGTTTGTAAATAAAAAGTTTGTAAATAGTGTAAATAGACTTTGTTGTTAAGAGTTTGTAGTTAAGAATTTTGTAAATAGTGTAAATAGTGTAAATAAAAGTTTGTAAATAGTGTAAATAGAATTTGTAGTTAAGAATTTGTAAATAGTGTAAATAGACTTTGTAAATAAAAGTTTGTAAATAGTGTTTGTAAACTTTGTAAATAGTGTTTGTAGTTAAGAATTTGTAAATAGAACACAATAAACAAGACAGTTGTTTGAAAACTTGGTTTGTTTTATTTAACAACAACAACTTAACTAATATAACAACAACAACAACTTAACTAATATAACAACAACAACAACTTAACTAATATAACAACACCAACTTAACTAATATAACAACAACAACAACATTAATAAAACAATGGTTTATAATGTCTATAGACAAAATCCTTTACAATAAAATCACCATCCTTTCTTTTTAATATATTCACAATATCAAACATACTCTGACCTCGAGCTCTATGTAATATATAATATACACAATAAAAACCACATGACGATGATATTGGCGTTTGTAATGATATAGAATTATACATATAGTCATTTCTTAAAAACATGTCTAAACGATCATCGAGAGGGAACAGTCCATAAGAGTCAAAATATTCCACAGGGTCTTTATCATAATACACTGCCACCCAATGTTCTCCTGGTTCATCTTGATCGTCTGTGTTGATCACATAGGCGCCGCGTTGTAAAGACGGTAACTGGTCCATGGCAAACACGCCTTGAAACAAGTCTTTGGTCATGACATCATGACTCAATATGGCATCAATCTGCTTCGTGTTCATGACTGGTAGTCGAATTGGATGCTGCGATTTGCACTGATCTCAATAATGTTGTCAAATTCAGCATAGACAATGACATTGATTGTAGGTTGCAAAGCCGTAGCAAAGTTCATTTCTAGCCGCAAATTTCCATGCTTGATCAGGGGGAAATGATCATCACCATCATAATCCGGTGTTAAGTCAAACGAAAATAAAGCATAACCTCTAGGCCAATCTTCCCGTTTTATAATGGAACTTTTCTCACCATTCAACCGATCAAACGATTTGTAAAGCGTTTCAAAAGCGTTCAGGTATTTGTTCTGTGTAATGTCAAGCTTGAGAGGTTTGGATAGAACTGGTTCACCATCCGTGTACAGTTGCATATAGTCCAGATTAAAATGTTTGAAATCATATGGATTCCTCAATACTGATCCACCAAAAGCTTCATTATGAACCAGACCAATGACAATACGATTTGGTAATTGACCCAAAAAGATGTTATCTTTCACAAAAGACTGAAATCCTGCTGGAATGGCCAAGACTTTACATTCTTTTCTAGTGATGATGATCTTGGCAGGACTTTTCATCAATGCATCTGCATGTCCTAACTGAATACCTGGACTCACCCTCACTTTGCGAATGGTTAAAAATGCCTCTTTCACTTCTACCTTATAGGTATTATTTACAGCCATCAATACATAGTCATCTTTTTGTCTATGGAAACGCAATTTCAAACTGATACCATTCGGAAGATAACGATCCTGCTCAAACAAATCTATCCTTAAACCACCTGCGAGCATAACATCACGGCTAAGACGAGTATGCAAATAACGATGATGTAAGCCATTATTGCCTTGCTCAGCCAAGTCACCGCCGTCGGCATTGACATGAAACCCGGATACATATTGTTCATGATTAGGTCTTTTCACCTCATGACTATTCATTGACCCAGCAGTATCCTTGTACATGAGACGCATAGAGCGCTCAGAATGCAGACTTTCTTCCGAATCATGGATGAGATGAGAGATAATGCTGGTATAACCATGAGTATTGTTGCTATGCGAAACCAAACGATCATTCAGAAACAATTCAATATTAGACCATAACCCATTAAACACATCATTGATGCAAGAGACATTATCATCTGCGCCACACGCTGTTCCATCAGCCTTTAGAATGCGACATACAATATGAAGTTTGCTGTTCTTTAAATCCAGATATTCTTCTGTACTCGCAGGAATGTAGAATTCTATTGGAGCGCCTTCTCTAATGCTTGTAAGTGGTTGATAGTCAACATTATAACTTTTCTCTACAGCAGTTTGCGTCGGTGGTACGTGAAACCATTCCAATGGAGAAAGACTACATTCACACGAATGATTATGAATGAGAGACATGATTTCAAAAGATATCTTTGCGATATTTTGATGTTATCCGTCTGGCTGTTTTTCGTCTTCTGGCACGTTTCGTTGGTTGCATACGCTTTTGTTCACCAAACACACGTTCTGCTACTCGGCCCGTCACATCTTTCGCGACATTCTTTGCAGCCTTCTTAAGATGTGGCGCAACGATCTTAGCCCCAGCCTTAAGTAGTGGAATAGCTTTGCGAGCCAATGATCCCAGTATGGAACCAATACCATCACCATACTGGATTCGCGCTCCTTTGAATCCTGGTAATTCCCCGCCCACTTGACGAAGAAAATGGTTGCGATATGCAGACGGATCGTGTGTGTAGGCTTTCATAATGCTTTTGGTCGAAAATGAAGTTTACAGATCACCTTTCCAGTTTGAAATGGAACAGTATGGCCTGTGTCGTCCTTTATATTCATCTCTATCACATCAAATTTGGATGTGTTTACAGGAACATAATGCGGTTCGCCGTACGTTTTCATGATAATATCACCATCATGGCCTTGTATCCCAACAGAACGTAGCAAGGGCACATAATAATCCCCAACAACTTGTGGTTCACAAATGCTACAATACACATATAGTGTATAAAACCCCTGTTTCACATCGGCTTTATGTTCAGCTGCACACGCTTCAGTATACCATTGCTCTGGGATAAATCCTAAAATCTCAGCCAATCCAGTGGAAAAGGACACTTCAAGACCATCATCGAGAAATAGAAACACACGTCGTCTAATTTTATCATACTTTAGCCGAATAGGTTGTTTCGGGTCATCGGGGTTAGCCGCTTCTTCATTGACTGCCTCACATAGTTCTTGTATGGTTCTATAGTACCCATAAGGAATATTAACATGCCAAATGCCAAATGTATCTATTTGTCGATACCCAATAGAATAGTTCATGCCCTGTCTCATCGTTGTCCATGTATGTGGATATTGAATTTCAGCTAAAGCCACTTCATATTTTCCATTCAGATAGATGGTTCGAGGCATACGAATTTGATAATTCGAAGCCTTGTTGTTGGGATAATAGGTCATACTCGCATTGCTAGGCAAAGTAATGTAAAAGCTTGTCGACTCCATGATGCTAACTAAATGGTATAGCTGCGTTGACGTTGTCTATATACCTCAGGACAGCGCGCGCCATTCGACCAAGTATGTAAATGATCTTTTACATCATGATGATGATCTAGATGATCTATGACTTCTCCTTCACAACAAGCAATCACACATCTTATTTTCACAGGAATAGTTGTGTCTTGACCACAACAACATAGCTCTTTCAGCCATGTTAAAAATTTTCCCATCCTTCAGGAAACTGTCTTTGTTGACGTTGTTTCATTTCTTTTGTAATGTCGTCACGAGTGGTCTTTTTACTAAACATTGTTTTTGGAATATTAGCATCTACAATTTCCTGGATAAACGGATGCCAGCCATATGGTGGTATGGCTCGTTCTTTTCTTCTTGTCGCCACCAATGCTTCTTTCATCAAATCAACCATGTTGGAATTTGCTATAATATCGCCCGTTTTCAACACAAGTTCATTCTTCTCTGTCCATTTTACACCATGTTTCTTCAGTTCGGCTAAAAGTTGTAGTACTTTTCCATGATAGATAGGTTGAAAATGACTTAAAAATAACTTTTCTAGCTTTTCAGGTGGTGATGATGATGATGATGATGAGGGCTTTTGCTGCCTAGACTGACTTGTTCGTAAATGACGACCAAGAAGTTGAGACATTTCAATAACCTTTTCACGTGTTCGTTTCCCACGTAAAAGTTTATTCACTTTCGTTTTGATATCATGTTTCTTTTCTAATAACAGTTTGTATTCATATTCAGGAATGAGGACCATTTTCATCGTATGTTTCATTTTAGCAGCAGTTTGGCTAACAAAGGTAATGCCAATCTAGCAATAACTCCAATGAATCCTCCTTTCTGATTAATCAACTTCTTTTTTCGTCGAAGGGATATCTTCTTATCTGCTAGAGTACGAAGCGTATGACGTTCACGTTTAAATTCCTTAAACCGTTTTGAGCTTAAGGGTAAATGTCCTTGCAATATATTCAAACAAATTTCAAACAAGCTTGTTAATTCCTCCTTTGTAGCTTGCTGTAGCAAGGATTTACGTCGTTTAGGTCCACTGCGTGCAAGCAAGTGAAGAAACGGTTGGTTCGCTCGAATACGTTTAGACATCTTGACTGCGAATGGTCAAATGAGTTGGTTCTTGTTCATACACTGCTTTATCAATATAGACATAATGTGTATCTTTTGGTAAAATGCCCGTACGAATACGTAGTTGATCATTTGTCTTTGGTTTTAAATCAATGAATAAATAACCATGAGGTTTGCTAGTAGCATCTTGATAGGCTTCTATGAGAAATTGAGATCTTCCAGGATACATTTGCCGCGCCAATGTACTAATTTGTTGACTGTCTCTCGGATTTTTAAACAGAATAATATAATGTGTATTCAAACTAATATTTCGCATCTCTTTCCCATGATGGAATAAATTATGTACAATAAAGATAATGCTTAGATTTTGATGACTGCTGCCAACACTAAAGAGACGTGTCATACGCTCATCACTATGACATTTCGTCATTAAGTCATCAATGATAAGTAAGTTTGGTTTCTTCGGGTTAAAACGCTCTTCAATGTCATCTGGAATGCCTTGGTAAAATTCCACACCTTTCATTCCCTTGTACAAAGGCTGATCTGCTGCATAGAGCCATAAAATGCTTTTTGGAGAGGGTTTAATCAACTTTTGTTCTAGAATTTCCTTCACCAGAGACGTTTTGCCACTGCCTGTAGGTCCAGAGACTAAACATGTAAATGGATGCTTCATTGTTGAATGTCTGTTTCTTTCACCCAACTGTTAAACTTGTTTGGCCAACCTAACCACTTGACAAATAATTCTTTCACACCTCGTCTTTTACGTGTTTTCAAGACTTTTTCAATTCTATAAATAGATTCAATATCTTTGGTCACTTTCTGCAGTTCTTCTTCATAGAAATGTCCATCAATATCTTCGTCTAAAAAGTCTTTCACACGATATAAATGTATTCCTTGCTTCTTACAACGATGTGTGACAATGAAGACTTCTTGCGTCCATTTGATGTGATAATCGCGTTGAAACACATATTTAATGTGAGAAATGCGAACATGATCACCAATGTTAAATTTGTACTTCTTCTTCTTCTTCGGTTTCAATTTCAGTTTGTCAACATACATATACTTCCACACTTTTGATTCATTGTCTTTACGAATCTCGGCTGGAGCATATTTATTAGGAAGAGAACCATGAGGTCTATGGTTGTAATTGTACACCAAGTCTGGAAGAATGTCTAAGTAACGGTAAGTTTGATTATGTAGAAAATACCGATACATCATTCCCTTCAGAGTACGAATGACTCTTTCAGCAAAGTTAGCTTTGGTTTCATTCTTTGTGGTATAAGCATGAATGCCTTCTTTCTTCAAAAATGCTTTTACCCATCTGTTTTTAAATTCTGTTCCTTTATCAGACCTTAGAGTTCGCGGTCTTCGTCGTGTGTCATGAAAAATCTTTTGGAAAGCTTGTATGACGCTGGTATGTGATTTATTAGGTATTGGCTGTACCCAGACATATTTGGAAAACACATCAATGACAATGAGTAAAAAGCGTATGTCATCATTATAGGGAGCTATGTTTCCCATATCAGCCAAGTCAATATCCCACATGTCATCAATACCACGTGTAATGACACGTTGTCTTTTGAACCTGTATTTGACAGGTTGGAGTAAACTGAAAGCATCTTGATCCTGTAGCCATTTCTTCACTTGTGACTGTGTGACTGCTTGATTATGTTTTCTTAAGATGTGATACAGTTTGTAAGGACCAGCAAATGCTCCAGGCTGTCCAGGTTTGAAGTAAATATTGGTCAAGTAGTCTTTCCACGTCGACATGGTCACACCGAATGAAAACCACCTTCTCAACAGAACAGCTTTTATTTTATAACTCAACCAACATCACTTAACTAACATAGTAACTTAACTAATATGTATTTATAACTAACATGTATTTATAACTGACATATATTTACAAATCAAGTATAGATACAATGGTATGAATCACTGGAGACCATTGGTCTTCAATGAACACTAACCAATGACTGAGTTCATCCAATGTAATAGCATCTACACCATATTTCTCACAACGTTGATTTGCATTCTCTAACACTTTATCTAAATGCATGTAATATTTAGCTTCATTCCAATATGTATAAACAGATGCAGCATGACAAGTATGTTCTTGACACTCTTCATGTTGACAAGCAGGACAGACTAAATAGGCAAACTTTTTTACAGCTGATAACATTTCTTCACAATAAGCTTTTTGCACAATATATTGTCTCAGTGTCATGTCCGCCATTATGCAGTCTTGTGAGTCTTGCAACACAAGTTAAACATACTTCAAATTTACATGTCCACACGTCTGCACACCATGACGGTTGGCAAGCAAATGAAAAAGTCTCTAACCCTCACACAACATTTCTAACAACTTTCCCATAATATTCTGACCAGGATATCCAGATGACACTTGTTTCACACCAGCTCCCCACCAATGATCATACGTTGCTTCAACTAAAGTTTTGTCTTTACATTCTTTCAACTTGTTGCGAAACAATACACACTGATCCAGTTTGACTTGTAAAACATCTTGCATTTTGCTTCTCTTCACTGTATGCCATAACGGACATGGCTTTATCACTTTAGCAATACGTTTTGCTTCATATCCATTTCTACATGAAGCAATGGCTGAAGCAATATCTTGACGGTGATGAAACACTGCTTTCTCATATTGATACAAAGCTTCACTTGAGTTGAACACATGTCCATACTTTTCAAGTCGTGTTGGAAACATGTTTGAAAGAACGTCCTTATGACCGCTGAATAGTACAAGATTCTCCATGTTGACTTTGCTTCTTTATTCTGACATGTCGGTTTCTTCCTGTAATAAAATATCTTTTAATATAGTTGCTGCCTCTTCTATCATATTCTTTCTTTGTTTACGTTGAAACCACTCACATAAAACTAAATTTGCTAGTAAGAAAAACATTGTTATGTCTTTGAGAAACAATTCACTATGTTGTCATAAACATGTTTAAAAAAGGTTTTATATAACTTACCTGATAAAGCTGCTCGGTTTCCTCTTCTTCTTTGCAGCAATCTCTCAAATAGTCAACCACGGTGAAATATACTTCCACATCAGTGCGAGCAGAATAAAGTGCAGCATCAAAGTCAAAGTCAGGATCTTCTTCTATTCCAATTTTATAACATTCTCCAAGAAATCTTGAATGCAGTTCAATCACATCAAGACTATGATGTACAACATCCCAAAAAGCGTCCAAATGATAAAGTTGATAGTCTGGAGTGCCACAGCAAGCAAGTTTAGCAATCATCAAGTCAATATAAGCATTTTTAAAACATGCGTCCATCTTGTTTCAGTGTCTTGTGGGGCTTTTACTTTGCTTCACTGACTTTAAGTACTCCACACTTGCCGCAGAAGTTGTTTGGTTCACACAACTTGCAATTATACTTATGGCAGTGGCAATGATAATCTTCCACATATCCACAAGCACCACAATACTCGCAGGTAAGTCCAAGTTGATTTTGTACGTTCATATTCTCCAACTGAACTTCAGCCAGTCTTTTCTTGGATAGCTTTGACACCTTCATCCGACCATCCTTTTGCAGCTTGATAGGAGTTATGGCATGACATTCCGTACATGGTAACAAGACTGAGTTAATGTTATCCATCTCCTGAAGCAATGTCTCCCATTCACCATCATCCATGTTGATGTACTTCGTATATCCTTGCCCGTGAAGTAGTGTTGTATGTGCAAAAGTTATATAGCGCTTACCCAAGATTGGAATGACTTCCAGCCACTTCGTTTGTGTTAAGTATACTTTGAAGCCAATGGTGTATAAATTTCTAAATTTCTCACATATACACTTCCACGAACATGGTGATAAAGCAACCCAATGCCCTCCACGTTTGATTCGTAGAAATTGTCCAAATTTTCCATGCTGCACAGTAATGGTCACGTTTTCACTAATTTTAAAGCTGCTTGTCTTCTTCTCCATGGTTACACAATGATAACTTCACTACCTTTTATGTCCAACTATATACCCAAACATTTTGCAAAGTTTTGAATTCACTTCAACTCATCCATCGTGAAATCGAGTAAGTTCTGACTTCTACTTTGCTTCACAGACTTTAAGTACTCCACACTTGCCGCAGAAGTTGCTTGGTTCACACAACTTGCAATTATACTTGTGGCAGTGGCAATGATAATCCTCCACATATCCACAAGCACCGCAATAGTCACAGGTAAGTCCAAGTTGATTTTGTACGTTCATGTTCTCCAACTGAACTTCAGCCAGCCTTTTCTTGGATAGCTTTGACAACTTCATCCGACCATCCTTTTGCAGCTTGATGATCGTTTTCTTGTCATGACATTCCTCACATGGTGATAGGGCTGAGTTGATGTTGTCCATCTCCTGAAGCAGTGTCTCCCATTCACCATCATTCATGTTGATGTGATGTGTGTATTCTTTCCCTTCAAACAGTGACGTGCGCACAAAACTCACATAGCGCATATCCAAGTATGAAATGACTTCAAGCCACTTCGTTTGCGTTAAGTACAGTTTGAAGCCAATGTCACGTAAATTTTTCAAGCTTTGACATACAATCCTCCACAAAGATGGTGAATAAGCACACCATCTCTCTCCACGTGTGATGCGTAGAAATGGCCCATATTCTCCATGCTCCACAGTAATGGTTAAGTTAGCACTAATTTTAAAGCTGCTGCTGCTGCTGCTGTTGCTGCTTGTCTTGTTCTCCATGGCTGCTACAATGTACTGATGATGCACTCCCTCCAACTGTCTGCTGAGAAATGACTTCACTCTGCTGAGTCCACTCCCTTTTATACCCAACTGTTTGCTGAGTCAGCTTTCTTTTCAAAGAACTTGCAAAGTTTTGAATTCACTTCAACTCGTCCATGGTTGAATCGGACAAGCTCTGATACATTCGTCTTCAATGGAACATCATCATCATAATGTAAAATGATTCTTGCAGCTACAACTAACATGAGCTCAACTGCCCAAATTGTATTCACGTTGATAAACGCTGAATCAATGTCGTAAGTTAACGGTAAATGTAGATCTTCACATTCACGTACAAACGAGCGGACGAAACGATCTCTTGGAATGGTCTTTCCAACAGCTTCCCAATGCTGATGTAAATTCTTCACTTGCAGCATCCAATCCGATTCAAAAGCAGGAAGCTTTGAAAACACATAGTCAGCATAATTCACTTTGAAGACGTCATCCATGGTCTCTACACATCTGTGAAAAAGTAAGGCCGACATTGTCAAGTCTTTTCTCGTCACACAATATCCACTTGTTGACTAGTTGACATGTTTCACTCATGCTTTTATACTACTTCCATGTAATCAAAATATGGTGTGTAACGTTGTTAAAAAATTGCTGACTCAGCAGAATTTTACTTATGTATATGAATGTCTCACTTACAGTTGTACTGCTGTACAGCTGTAAAGCAGAGACATCTAGGGGGGGGGGGGGGTCGGTCGACCCAAAAAATGAAAAATGTTCAGAATCGTCTGAAACGGATAAATATGCACAAATTACAATTTCGAGGGGGGGGGGGGTCGGTCGACCCAAAAAATGAAAAATGTTCAGAATCGTCTGAAACGGATAAATATGCACAAATTACAATTTCGAGGGGGGGGGGGGTCGGTCGACCCAAAAAAATGAAAAATGTTCAGAATCGTCTGAAACGGATAAATATGCACAAATTACAATTTCGAGGGGGGGGGGGGGTCGACCCAAAAAATGAAAAATGTTCAGAATCGTCTGAAACGGATAAATATGCAAAAATTACAATTTCGAGGGGGGGGGTCGGTCGGTACATAGTCTGTCCTGGGGGGGGGGGGGTCGGTCGGTACATAGTCTGTCCTGGGGGGGGGGGGTCGGTACATAGTATGTCCTGGGGGGGGGGTGTCATCACTTTTTTACGGTCTGTTGCCATGGTTACACTGATTGACAGGTGGACTTCGTTGGCTTCATGATGATTGACTCGGCCAACACTATCAAGCTACTTTCGCTCCAGACTTTCGCTCCAGACAGTATGACGTCATCATGACGTCATTATCACGTCATGGAGGGCCGCGCCTATCCTAACGCTTATCATAACTTCCGCTCCAGATAGCACTTCCGGTCTAGACAGCACTTCCGGTCCAGACGCTATGACGTCACTTCCAGACATGATGACGTCACTTCCGGTCCAGACAACACTTCCGCTCCAGACAACACTTCCGCTCCAGACACCACTTCCGGTCCAGACATGATGACAGCACTTCCGGTCCAGACAACACTTCCGGTCCAGACATGATGACGTCACTTCCAGACATGATGACGTCACTTCCGGTCCAGACATGATGACGTCACTTCCAGACAGTATGACGTCATCAAGTGGGCCAGAACTCTTGTTTCCTACCTACTCTTTCTCTCGGCAAAAATGAAAAACCAGCTCCTTGTTTTTTATTTTTTTGCATTTGGTAGTTTATTTAAAAGATGCTTCGCGAGACAATGAATGGAAAGTTATGTATTCCTGAGAAAATTCTTCAAGCTTTCTTTTTTTAAAGTGTAGGTGAGTGAAAAGTTTAGGAATTTGCTGCGAACACACATCCTTCAGAATGGCACAATTGCCCAACGCTCTATGTACACAGAGCAACATTAAACTTACACACTTTCTCTAACGAGAACATAAACATAATTTCTATAAACTCTTTATTAAATCATTTACTTATTTCACAAAGGCAATGAGAGGGTCTCTTCATTCTAACAATGCACAATTATTCTGAGCCATAAAGACCCAGACCTCCTAATTGCAATTAAGATGTTCTTTGGTATAAATGCAATTTGCCTGTCCCTTTTCTGAATGGCTCTTTGGCAAATCCTATAGAATTGTTAGAAAAAGAAAAGTAAGTCTGATACTCATTCGAGACAGGTTCAATTCCGTTATGACGTATCTAGGTATGAGAACGCAAGCAAGTTTCCGTTTTGAATTGAATTATTTTTGGAAACAAATTTCGAATAATAAAAAGTTACAACATATTGCAGTTAAATCAGATTATTTTCAGCTGCGGATGGATAATTGCTTAGCTTATGGGATAAAGCGAATTAAAAAATAATAAGGATTCATGCGGGGAAACTTGTGAACTGCGATTGATTAACGAAAAATGTGTGGGTTATTTTCAAATGAAAGCTGGAATATGTCTTTTTTCCTATTTCATAAAAATTGTACTTAGTTATTATTACATGCACAATTGCGGGTTACACAACAGTTTGTTACTTGTTTATTTATTTTTTTTTTTACATAAAGCATTCAATTGGTTCTTCAAGTAACCCTGGGATAATGATGACAAAAACAAACACACTAATTTTTATACACATTTTTCATGGCTGATTGTGGATCACAGTTCTTTTCTGTGTTTTCTGAATTCAAATTCTAGAAAAGACAGAACAGAGAAAAGAGATTTATGGTTTAAAGCAGGAATATTGCTCACCTGAAACAAAGGCTGCATTTTACTTAATTCAATATTTTATCGAGATTCCATTTTTTCACCAAGTCCCTAAATTTGTATTGCTAAATATCAATATATTTACAAGCTTTCTATTTTTTGAGAAGGGCTAAATTATCTTCTTCTTTTATCATTACTATTATTATTATTGTTTATTATTATTATTGTATTGTTTATTCTAATTCCACTATTAAAATGTCGCTTTACTCTGAATTTCTGTTTAAACATTACCAGTATGTCACAAAAAACATGTGTCATAGAATTCATAACTTGCGGGTGTCGCTTTAAATTTTAAGAAAAAAATGAGCCTCATATCTGAAAACAACGAAAACAAAATAGATGCGTGTGTTTATATGCCGTAAATTTTTGTTACAGTGTTAAAGGTTTAAAACAAAACTATCAAATTTAAAATTATTGATATGGCCTTTTTATAAAAGTTGGTTCCACTGTAGAACAGATGCTTAAATTAATTACTGAAAAATATTCAGGAAACATACTTATTACATCACACGCTGAACAAGGATTTTAAAAAGAAGTTATTTTTAAAGTGTTAGTTCAAATCTTCGCCTTATTTCTTCTTGTTCTATTTTTTTCTTTTTATATTTTAGTGTTGGATCGCTCGATCAGTGTACAGCCTTAAAATAGCATTAGTAATACACGAATTTGTGCAGTAAAACTATAATTTATGCCGACATTTATATCAAAACATTTGTATAACTAGACAACCCATTTTAAATGCATTAAATACATCGATTTTAAAATTTTTGCTTGAACAATCCCTTAATTTTATTTTTTATCCGTACAGAAATCTGCACTGCATTTAAAAACAAATTCGGAAGACAATGAAGTTCTTAATATGAACATTAGTCTGGTTTTTTTTTATTTCGCAGAGACAGACTATTTAATAATTTGTTTAGTTTTATTATTTTAATTTTATTACATTTTTTTAAAGTTTAGTTATTGATAAAAATTAAAACTTCTAAAACCGTAATTTGCTGAAAATCAATTTCTGTATATAAAGGTTAGTGCTTTGATTACTAATGTATGACTCAATTATCATCCGGTTATACTGACAGGAAATAATTATTTGTAATGTGGTTTTTGGGTTGGGGGGAGGGAGTCGAAATCACAATCGAATCCGCAGTTTAAAATGATTAGTAATATCTATAAATTACCCTAATTTGTAAACTGGTCAGAGAATATTATCAGAAAAATCGACATTTACATGAAATTTGACATCATTTTTTGCTATTATTTTTATGCATTAAATAGATATCATAAATAGATATCATAAAGACATCATAAAATATTATAATCGTCATTATATGTCTTTACTTGTTAAGGTTTATAACTTGTAAACAAAAAATAGAAAAAAAAACGGAGATAAACAATAACTGTGGTGTCGCTCGCTGTACACAAAATAAGATCTCCCCTGTGAATAGAATGGACTTCAGAAATGGTGTTTATTTTATCAGGGTTTACATTAGACCCTAATACCATGACTTAGATCTGGAGACACTTGGGGTGACTTTAACGGGACAATTAAGAGATCCAGAGGACCCATTAACACCAAACAATGAGAAAACGAGCCGGATCAAAGAATAGGTACGCGAAAAAAAAGAGACCCCCTAAAAGCGACACCTGGAGGTCAACACTGCCTGCAAGACACCTTTCCTTTAATTAAGTAAAACCAGCAGCGGACGAGAAAGGCTTACGGGTGTCTTTTGTTCCGTCTGTGTGTAAATATCTTGATCTTTGCAGGATTAGTTCACACAAAAGAAGGCTAAGAGATCACCCATGTCGTTTTATTTTTTCTCTCCCAAAAAAGTGCACGGGTAGAATGTGCGCGAAGAGTTTATTCCACCTCCAACTTCATTTTCAAAATGTTTATTTTCCCCCAAACAGCAGCAACTGATCCTGTGCGCCAATGCGACAATACGTTTTTCTTCCGATCTGGACTATACCTGGCATTTTAATTATGAAGATAATGCGTTAATCTTCCAGCTGACCAGCCACAGTCAGCTTCTGAAATACTCAGTTGAAACTTTGCTATTTAGTATACATTTTGGGGAAAGGGGGGGGGAGGGGGGGGGAGAGAAAAAATGCTATTGGTCGCGCGTTCACAATGGTACTAATTAAGTACTCTCAGCAAACATGAAGGAATGGTGTCAAAGTCAAAACATACGCGATGGACTATTTTTTTTTTTTGCAAAACCGATTCTTGTGTATTACTACGCGCAGTGTACACAAAGCTGGCTATCAGCAGTTTTCGGTGTGCTGTTAAAAAGTTCCATTAAGTGGTGCATTTATCGCCCAGGATTTGCACTAACTCACATAGATGTAACCATTTCCTTTCTTTTGTTTGGTTTTTTTTTTTTTTTTTTGTTTGTTTGTTTTTTTTTTTTTTTTTGAGGGGGAAGAGATTTTCTTTACTCTTTTTTGACATTTTCAGCAAGCATTATTTGAAAAAAAAAAACATTGGATCTAACTGGGCTCCTCAATCATCTACCTTGCTTCTAATCAACAGGTTTTTATTTCTTCCTTTAAATGTGTGTTTTAATGCAAGTTGCAATTTTTTAATCTCATTTAAAAAGACTTAAAATAAACCAATAAAACCATTTTTCTTTAAACGTTAACAAAGATGACTGCTGCAGTTGTTCTAAGAAAAAAAACCTCTGCGCAGAGCGAGATCTACCAATGCACGCTTCCCAAGAAACTTTTACCAATACAGAAAACGAACAGAAAAACACACCAAAAAATTACAGCAGAGAAGAAGATTGCACACTTAAAAGAAATTCTTTTTTTTTTTTTTTTTTTTGTTTCTCATAAACGGCGTTCTTCATTAACTTTCTAAATACAATAAAGGTTTATTACCAAAATTTCTTATTTTTTTTCAGCTGGAAACCATTTTTGTTTTTGTGTACATTTAACGGTTATTCACTTGAAAAAAAAACATTATCTGTACATGCACCTTGATGAATAATACCGACTTACAGATTCGAACCCAATATACAATGCACCAATGTACAATAATCTCACGCCCCCCTCCTCCGCCCCCCTTCCCTGATCTCTGTCCACCCTCGCTGGTTGCTTGATTTCTAACATATGCTGCGCGCTAATTCGAACCCAGACCCTGCGGTGCGCTCATTTGACACACTCACGAAAATGGGCAAATTGTTCCTAATATGGCAAATTAATCCCTCGCTCATCTGCTCTAGTCAAAGCTTATTTCAATATTATTGTAAGAGCTTTGTGTGTGATGTCATCAGTTTCAGCACGTAATTTCTGTTATGACCTAGAACGAGGGTTGGGAACTCTAAGAGAAAGACTTGTAAACTATACATAAGCCATGTCACTGTAGACAAACAAAAAAAACGAAGGATAGAAAAAATAAATGCGAATTTTCTCATTTAATATCACGATAAATGGGAGCGACTGACTCTTAAACCAAGCCCTTAATTTATGAGAACACGTGCGTCTGTTATTGTTTACATTATTGTGGATGATTTCAGTGCGTAAAACACCAGTATTGCGCATGCGTGGTTAATCTTCATCGGCTAGCTGCATGCATAATAGCATGTGAGCGATAATGTGGGTTTTAACTGATATTGATTTCACAACCCATCGGGTTCGAGCATACGGTATGGAGATGGTTAATTGAATCAAACACTGCTAAATTCTCGCAGCTTTACAAACCACAGCTGTAAAATTTACCAAGATTTTAATGATACTTGAACTAGAAACTTTTTTTGCGGCGTAATAAGACAACATTCTTTATTACTATTTCGAGCTGGGTTTTTTTCGCGACCCGTTTTGTAAAATTTTATTTTATTTTATTTTATTTTTTGCTTTTTTTATTTATTTATTTTATTTTATTTTATTGTATTTATTTTTTTTATAATTTTTTGTATCTTAATATTGGAAGAAAAATAGTTTCCCCTTACTGTTAGAATTTGAAATTTTTACCCAAATATATGCACCAAAATCAATCACGCTGCATATCGCTTGTCGTCAAATCAGAAAAATTAAATGACAATTTAAATTTAAAAAAAAAAAGAAACTGTATTGTTAAGTAAATTTTTAATATCTTTGCAAGCTCTGCAAGAAACATGGAACCACTGCTTATTTGTCTTTCTTTTTTTCTTGGTCAATATTGTTTCTGCAATATTATGAAATTGAAATTAATTGGAAAGAAAGGTGGAAAGGTGACTATGCGTGTGGAAGGTAAGGCGTTTGTGATGATTCGTCAGTAATCACCGCTGACCACTTCCTCGGCTTCCCACCTGCTTTGGTTTGGTTTTATTAAGCAATCACGGACAATTGTTTGACTTTTGTTACCCTTTTGCCCTTTCTATTGCTCTCAACCAAAAGCACATACATTCCCCCTTAGTATCCCTTCACCCACACCTGACCCACCTGCCCCCTACCCCCCCCCCCCTCCCCCCTCCACACAGTGCTATGTAAAACACGCTGCTTCCAGTGGGGGCTGAACAGTCCTCGTCCGTATTTTCGGTTTTTGTCTGTTTGTGCTGTGACCTGCTAATAAACACGTGATAATCATTTTCAAATCAAGACAACATAATGTGTATTAATTCGGGGGCTTGTATTAGGCTAATATTTGCACCACCACCACCACCCCCCATCCCCTCCCCGGCAAATCGAGTGCTCAAAATCCCATTCGCATACACAGATACACAATTAGGAGACATAAGCCCAGGGATTTGCTCATGATTTGACCATTGTGCGGACTCTTTACCCAAAGCAAGCGAGTCAAACGGTCAGTTTAATTAATCGATCGTTCGGTAAGGCGATCCCCATCAAGTGGCTAACAAGATTATGCAAGAGTCATATCCCCGACACTCCACACCCACAAAAGGCGGACACTCACTGGTCACTCTTATACTCGAGTAGTCCAAAGTGGACATTGTGCTGCTAATCCTATGGAATTATCCAAGAAAAACAAAACCGCAGAGAATTCGCGAACAGCGACGCTTTTTTTTCCTCCCTACTCATTGTTATTTCAACAACGCATTGGGTACTCATTTCGTACGTCAAGTTCTTCCATAGCATGTCTTTTGTTTTATTAATTGGGCCACTCATTTCATTAATGGTATTCAATGAACAGCAGCAAAATGGTGCAATTGCTTCATTGTTATTTAATGTATAGTTTTTGTTAGAGTTTTAGTTCCCACACTAAATGTCCCTAATGCGCAATCTAGCACTGTTTTATGCCGAGAGCACGTCTCATTCTTCCATTTATTTGGATTGCACGTGGAAACCTCAAAAAATATCCACGCAAAAGTACATCTATTAAAACTTGATGTGACCTGCGGATCTAATTATTAAACTCTGGATTTTATATTTTTAACAGTTTTTGTGTGAAACAAAACGTTTTGGATCAGAATATTTTTAATTGTTTGATTTTTTGGACATTTATTTGAAGAGATCTTTGATATTTCAGCACTTGGCGATTCAGAAGTAAATAAATAAATAAATAAAGCTGTTCAACGCATTTTTATCGAATAAGGAACATGACAAAAACAGGAATGATATGTGGCACCTCAAGAGGCGATAAATAGCCCAGAGTGGTGACAGGCCATTCTTCCTCTGACGTGTCAGCGTCTGTATATATTAGGCTCAAGGCAGTCACGTGACCAACGGACTTCACTGTCAACAGACGCGATAGTATTGGGTCCTCAAAAGTTGTCAGAAAAAGTGACAATTGTAGTTTGTCACCTTAGGCAACATTTTGACGAATGTGACAAATTTGCATCAAAAGACTGACAAACTATGTAACTGGTACAGCGGTTGTTCTGACTATTTTTTGACGACCATAATTTTATAATTTTCTACAGTACACCCATTTTCGCTCGTCTGTACTCGTCTGCCCCCCGTCTGTCCTCGTCTGTTCCCGTCTGTCCCCCCGTCTGTCCTCCTCTGTTCCCCTTTGTCCCCGTATGTCTTTGTCTGTCCCCGTCTGTCCTCGTCTGTCCCTCATCTATCCCCGTCTGTCCTCGTTTGTTCCCGTCTGTCCCCGTCTGTCCTCGTCTGTTCCCGTCTGTCCCCGTCTTCCCCCCGTCTGTCCTCGTCTGTCCCCCGTCTGTCCCCCCGTCTGTCCTCGTCTGTTCCCGTCTGTCCCCGTCTGCCCCCCGTCTGTCCTCGTCTGTCCCCCGTCTGTCCCCCCGTCTGTCTTCGTCTGTTCCCGTCTGTCCCCGTCTGTCCCCCCGTCTGTCCTCGTCTGTTCCCGTCTGTCCCCCCGTCTGTCCTCCTCTGTTCCCCTCTGTCCCCGTATGTCTTTGTCTGTCCCCGTCTGTCCTCGTCTGTCCCCCATCTATCCCCGTCTGTCCTCGTTTGTTCCCGTCTGTCCTCGTCTGTTCCCGTCTGTCCCCGTCTGCCCCCCCGTCTGTCCTCGTCTGTCCCCCGTCTGTCCCTCCGTCTGTCCCCGTCTGTCCCCCCGTCTGTCCTCGTCTGTCCTCGTCTGTCTCCGTCTGTCCTCGTCTGTCCTCGTCTGTTCCCGTCTGTCCTCGTCAGTTCCCGTCTGTCCTCGTCTTTCCCCGTCTGTCCTCGTCTGTCCCCGTCTGTCCCCCCGTCTGTCCTCGTATGTCTCCGTCTGTCCTCGTCTGTCCTCGTCTGTTCCCGTCTGTCCTCGTCAGTTCCCGTCTGTCCTCGTCTGTTCCCGTTTGTCCTCGTCTGTTCCCGTCTGTCCCCCCGTCTTTCCTTGTCTGTCCTTGTCTGTCCTCGTCTGTTCCCGTCTGTCCCCGTCTGCCCCCCGTCTGTCCTCGTCTGTCCCCCGTCTGTCCCCCCGTCTGTCCTCGTCTGTTCCCGTCTGTCCCCGTCTGTCCCCCCGTCTGTCCTCGTCTGTTCCCGTCTGTCCGCCCGTCTGTCCTCCTCTGTTCCCCTCTGTCCCCGTATGTCTTTGTCTGTCCCCGTCTATCCTCGTCTGTCCCCCATCTATCCTCGTCTGTCCTCGTTTGTTCCCGTCTGTCCCCGTTTGTCCTCGTCTGTTCCCGTCTGTCCCCGTCTGCCCCCCCGTCTGTCCTCGTCTGTCCCCCGTCTGTCCCCCCGTCTGTCCTCGTCTGTCCCCGTCTGTCCCCCCGTCTGTCCTCGTCTGTCCTCGTCTGTCTCCGTCTGTCCTCGTCTGCCCTCGTCTGTTCCCGTCTGACCTCGTCAGTTCCCGTCTGTCCTCGTCTTTCCCCGTCTGTCCTCGTCTGTTCCCGTTTGTCCTCGTCTGTTCCCGTCTGTCCTCGTCTGTCCCCCCGTCTTTCCTTGTCTGTCCTCGTCTGTTCCCATCTGTCCTCGTCTGTTCCCGTTTGTCCTCGTCTGTTCCCGTCTGTCCTCCTCTGTCCCCCCGTCTGTCCTTGTCTGTCCTCGTCTGTTCCCGTCTGTCCTCGTCTGTCCCCGTCCGTCCCCCCGTCTGTCCTCGTCTGTTCCGGTCTGTCCCCGTCTGTCTTCGTCTGTCCCAGTCTGCCCCTGTCTGCATCCGTCTGCCCCCGTCTGTCCGCGTCTGTCAATGGTGCCATGGATACAGTCGTCTAATTTATGTGGCGTGGCGTTGGTTCATTGTTGATGGATACAGACGCCTAGTAAACCGTTTATGGGGCGTGGCTTTTTTTTATGATTGACGGATACAGACGCCTAGTAAACCCTTTAAGGGGCGTGGCTTGGGTTTATGACTGATGGATACAGACGTCTAGTAAACCGTTTATGGGGCGTGGCTTTTGTTTATGATTGACGGAAACAGACGCCTAGTAAACCCTTTAAGGGGCGTGGCTTGGGTTTATGACTGATGGATACAGACGTCTAGTAAACCGTTTAAGGGGCGTGGCTTGGGTTTATGACTGATGGATACAGACGTCTAGTAAACCATTTATGGGACGTGGTTTGGGTTTATGACTGATGGATACAGACGCCCATTAATCCCTTTATGGAGTATGGCTTAGGTTTATGGTTGGGGCAGTTCGACTGCATGAGGACGTAAAAGACAGGTGTAGTTTAAGCGATCGCATATGGTATAATATTTGCTTAAGTTTTTCAATACACAACGAAACTGTAAGAGTTTTCAAATATATTTAGCAACTTAAAATTTGCTGCCGTACATGGAAACTATATTGTTGTTTTCGAAAAATGTAAAATAAAACAAAAATAAAAAACACTACGGCGTTGTTATTCAATATTTTATTCGTACATGACTGAGCCCCCTATCACAATGTGCAAATGTTTTCTGAATTCAGTTTTCGCCAAGTTATTTTTTACTACAACTAAACAATACCTTACCTCTTGAGAAGCACAACAAATAAAAAAATACATATGTGACACCCCCGTTACTTTGTGGAAACAGCGCAGAACTGTTTACATTAGGCTCAGCCGTTGTAGCCAATCAAATCGTGGCGTGAAGTCACATGACTAGCATTTATTTATACAGGTCACCGTGCAGTTTATATCTGCAGAATTTCTAAAGGATTTTGGGAGAAATGCTACGACTTTGTACAAGCAAGTTTTTATTTCAAAACTCAAAACGCAAGAATATTTGTTAGGTAAACAAATGCTTCACTTTCACTATATGTTTGTTCAAAAGTGAATTTTATTTATTTTCATTTTTAACTCCGAGAAACAAAATGGCTTCTTACCAGATCGTCATATCTTAGAACTCCATTTTTGAGAACAATTAAGAAAAACAAACATTTCTCCCAGTTTTTTTTTCAGTGATAAAAATGTATTTTCCAACTTTATAACATGTTTCGTTTTGCGTTTACTTGAACATTATTGTCACAATCATCATGTGCTTTAGGCCCTGTGTGTATATTCCGGTTTTTTTATTATTATTATTATATTAACTATGTATATTTATTTCCAGCAACATTTATTCACAATTCATCGTTATATTATTATTATTATTATATTTAATCTCGACTAGACTTCAACACTTAATAATAAATAAAATTCACCGTAAACATTCAATAATATTCACTAAATTAATCAAATCTCTTTACTCCTGACGTCAGATATAGGTCTATTCACATGCAGCTACTTTCATTTTAATAAAAACAGCAACAAAAGAACCAAGAACAAAAAACGAAAAAAGGAAGAATGATCGTCAAGAAGAACGAATCAGTTCAAACTATTTTATCTTTCCGCATGACTTTCGGTTTTAGCAATCTTATCTCATCGCACCGCCATACCAAACTAAATAACCCCTTGTCGTTTTTTCTCCTGTTTTTTTATGCTGTTATATTTTACTTAATTTGAAGCAAGAATAAATAGATAAGTTCAATAATTTATAAGAGAAAAGCGTATGGTTTAATAAATATTTATATAAATTATATTGCTAGGCTTTGAAATGCTTTGTGGCAGGACTAATGCAATATATAACAACCAACAGGCAACGCTTGCAACACCACAAAAGGAACACACAGTGAGATATATCCTACATGTGGTGCACAACTACATCTGAACAGGTCATTGTGGGCAAGGGTCATTCAAACTCATTTATAAACAAGCACTAGTATTCTATTCTATATCAGTTACCATCCGAAACAACGTCTATTTCTTCATTTTCATTGTCGTGTTTTGATTGGCTTAAAACCAGTTCTTGTCTTTGCGCATGCGCTAGCATAGCGTAACGTAAATCCGCCTGTGACGTAATCACGGGGGTTTGCTGCAGCGAGGGGTGATTGGAATGGCTATACACCGATGGATGGTCCATGGATGAGTTTGTAGAAGTGTCCAGAACACGGGAGCTGTTTGTCGACGTATCGCTTACATTCTCCGGATTCGAATCGACGTCGTTGGCGTCGAATTCATCGACCTCATCACATGACCCATCGTCATTTCCGTCGTCTCCTTTTCGCATTAATTTTTTATGCTTCATACGTCGGTTTTGAAACCACGTTTTCACCTGAAAAACACAAATAAAAAGAGAATGACGTCACTGTTTCTGGTCAATATTCAAGGTTAATTGTATCACATGAATAAAGGCTCTTTCTACTTACTAATTTCTTTTAAATAGAAAGAAAAATGGATAAAAGGCGCTCTATTTTTTTCATCAGCACCCGATAATTATAACCAAATAAGCAAATAGTCTTCCCCCAACACCTATATGAAAATTACTTAGAAACAAAAATAGAGAGATAAAGACAGCGAGTGCCAAGTAATAAGACTGTGCCTAATTTGAGGGTCATGTGTCCTTTGTCTGAATTTCTTTGTTGTTATAGAAAGATTTGAAACTGGAATAAATTCTTTGTCACAAAGCTGTGACTTTGTATAATATTTTAATTAGACTAATGTTCCGAAGCCAAAGTAGGTTTTATTGAAATATCGGAGAACACACGAGACACAGCGAGATGTTATCGCGATATTCCAAAAGCTCTCCATGGGCGATAATTGCAGAAGATTCACTGCAATGTATTGCTTTATCTTACATAAACGTCTCGGCGTTGTCTTTCCTTGGCACAGAAAATAACTCCCCCCCCCCCAGCCCCCTCCCCGCTACGTAAAATACCCGAGTTTAATAGGAATCCCAAAGTTAAGGCAGAACATGACTGGACGGTTAAACAATTGGTGTTTAGAATGACACGGTTGGGAGACAACATTGTACCCACTGAAGGGGTAGGAGGAAAGGAAGGGTATGGGGTAGGGGGGGGGCAGAATATGTATACTTTAAGACGTAATACTCAGTTAGTTTATATTATCTCTATTTTCTTTGTTCGTTCACTCATCTCATATTAAAGTCTTATGATATTCGAAACGCCCGTAATTAGATATTTATGATCGAGATAAAAAGCTTAAAAGGTTGGAGGTGGGTGACTCGTTCAATATCAAAATACATTTTAAGGAAAATATTTTTGGTTGTACTAAATTAAGTTAAAATTTCCACAGCAACAATGTTTGAACTTTCACTTAGATTATAAATTAATCGTTTAAATGGTTTAAGTGTTTTTTTTTTAATTTAATAATCTGGTTATAATCTTTTCTTACAAATTGAGACAAGTTTTCTCCCTTTAACCGTTCCGTCCTTTTATCATAATTTTTATATGTGAAGTAAAACAGGGTTTGATTTTAAGCCAAAAATAAAAACTAAGAAAATGAATATGCAGTTTATGTGCGGCTGTCGATTATCATGCTTTGTTTAAACAACGTGAATAAGATTTTAACAAGTTATAAATGTCGATTGAGAAACAGTCAAACCAACAGACGAGATTGAAGAAAACTGTTTTTAGCGGAAGGTCAATGCCAAAAGATTTTAGATTTTAAATAATTCTCTTATGTATGAATAGCTTGAAATAGAACGAAATAATCGATCGACGTTCTATTTCTGCGATTTTCTTGCAGAATAGCGAACAAACGGGAGTGTAAACGGACCAGTCGTTGCTCAGTCCAAATGCTGAAACTTACTTAAGATTGTTATCCAGTCAAAAGGAGCCCATTACTCGCCCACAGAATGGTTAATGAAAATAATATTATAGGAAGTCAAAACATTATTATTACAGTGTTGTAACGATATTAGTAAACTACCGTGATTGGTCACTTATAAAGGAAGAATTTGGCAAATGTTGACTGTTGAGTTTTGGTGAATAGAACCCCCCCCCCACCCCCCCCCCCCCACCCTCACCTCCCAGTCATTAGGGTAATGGCTGAAATTCAATAGCCCAGGCTGTGGTCAGAGAGACCCATAACAAAATTGTGTAACAGCGACGTTCTCTGTCATCAAAACCTCCCGTTAAGTTTGGTGATTGAATAACGTCAATCGAGCGTGAGAATATTGAAGCGCCCCTCCATAACGATACCCCCCCTCCACCCCTCAGTCCCCTGAGGTTTTGTCCACTCTCTCCCAGGCATGTGCCCAGTGATTAATGTGCTTTTTATGTCGACTAGTTTTCTATGCTCTGGTTCTAGCATTTAAAATATATTGTATTTCTTAGAAATTACTTCATACACAAAAATGATTGAACGGAGTATATTGATTTATCTATTTATTTATTTATTTTATAGAACTGCAGCGTTTTTTTTATTTTTGCATCTCACTTTTCAGCTAGAAAATAAATAAATAGCTGTGACGTGATTCATGTGCTTGTGTGATATTTTTGTGTTTTGTAGCATATTTTGTGCAAAGACAAAATTAATTTTCTGCAAAGATTTTTTTAAAATTAAAGGTTTTGCGATTTGCTGTAAAAAATGACGACCCTTAACTGGCACTTTTTGGAAAATAAACAACTGTCTTTCAATTTTTTTTTAGTTCACTGAACTGATTAACAAAGAGGTAGTTTATCAATAAATACACTGTAAAATATTTCAGTTTAATTCTTACCTGTGTTTCTGAAAGCTGAAGCTGATTGGCTAGTTCTACCCTTTCCGGGGTGGACAGATAACGTTGAGCGTCGAACCGTTTCTCTAGACCGTTCAGCTGGGCGTCTGTAAATACGGTTCTGGCCTTGCGTCGTCGACAGTGTTTCCCCGGGGCGTCGTGTTGAAATAACCCTGGCAATGGGAAGCCTGCAAAATCAATATATAATGTTTTTAAACTAGAGTTTTAAGGTAATTTGTTTGTGGAATCTATTAAAAATAAATTTTAGCACTGCCTTTATTATTGTTATTATTATTATTGTTATTATTATTGTTATTATTATTAGCATTATTAGTATTATTATTATTATTTTATCTTTATTGTTATTGTTATTATAATTATAATTATCTTTCTCATCCTTCTTCTTCTTCTTCTTCTTCTTCTTATTTTATTATTATTATTATTATTGTTATTATTATTATTAGTAGTAGTAGTAGTAGTAGTAGTAGCAGTAGTAGTTGTAGTTGTACTCTCATTCATTGAAAATATTTATTATGAACTCAAAGGAAACATATATTTATGAACACATTACAATCAAAAAAGTCCTTGATCTCGCTTAAGTAAAAACAAAAAAAGGCAAAACAAAAACAAACAGAAATTTTACACAAACAATAAATATAATACAAGAACTGCAAATAGGTAATATTTAAAAAAAAAAACTGTTTTATTTACTTCTTTTTGTAAATTCACTGTGGAAGCCATGCAAAAAATATATAAAAAAAATATGTCAGCGTTTAAATGTAAAAAAAGTCCAGCAACGTGTCGAGTTTTACCACGGAGTTTTTATATCGTTGCTTTGGAAAATTAATTTTTCGCTAAGATGATTATAAAATATTTGAGTAACTTCAAAAGCTGGCTGAGCGTATAGTCGACTGTTTAAGAAAGCATTCTGTCTGTTATTCGGGAGCTAATACTTGATGATTTATGTAGATCTCTCAATATCGGTTTGTAAATAAATTCAAGCCCCATCCAAAGAGAAGTGAGATAACCTATTGACTTTTCTAGTAAGGTCATGCTCGGACGAAAAATGCTTGAAGAAAAAAACATAGCAACGTTTTCATCTGATATTCAGGGGCATATTTTGCTTGGTTAATGAGAGTGCAGCACAACTGTTCATGAAGTCCAAATTTATGCAGGTTTTGATATATAAAAATAGTAACGACATTGCCTCGCATACATGGATATAGTTGTGCAAAATAATGTTTCCAAAAAAAAAACAAAAACAAACAAAAACACTGCCAAAGAAAGGAAAAAAGTTCAATTCACGTTAAAAAAGCTGAAATTTACTCCAAGACTACGACCTACGATCGTCAACCACCGTACCCACACCCCACTATAACCCCCACCCCCACCTTCACTCCCAATAAACGGCCATTCTTCCATCCATCTGTTTTCGACTTCTTGCCTATAAAATGCAGTACAAAGGGTTAATGTGAATTCACCCGCCCTTTGTTTAGCAAGCCCTCAAGGTGGCAGATATTTTTTAGCTAATTAACAAAATGAACCAATGACTGTACGTAACGCATTAGGCGAAAAACAATACCGAAGCCATTTTCTAAAACATCCAACTTACAATACTTCCCATTTTAGCCACAAAAAAGAATGGTTGCAATGCTCAAAATGCTCCCCCATTGGCTTATAAAGGGCAGACTTTTTGGAGCTATTTTACGCCGTTACTTAATTACCTAATTACGGTATTTATAGATTAGTTACTGTGGTAATTAGCCTCATTTCAAAAGCGTTCGCACTCGGAACGTCAATTTTCGGCTATACATGTGCGACTTAACCAGAGAGGCATGTGGCCATTTAATTTGAGTCCGGTTTATTTTGACCTTACAGCTTTGCCCATGAGTCCTCTTTAATATGTCACTTTTGGCAGTTATTAAAAATAATTTTGCGCCAATTATGTCATATGCGTGATCTTCAAATGATTTGCACGGCAGTTTATTGACGGGATATTCAAATTTAGTATGCCATGCTTTCAATATTACCAGTATTCCATTTTTGTGGCTATACCAAGTAATAATTTCAATCGAAAGCTGCTTAGTGCATAGCCCATTTTTTCCAAAAGAATAATTATGCATTTGACGAATCTATGTCACTATCTGGTATACCCTAAAACGCAAACAGACGGCGAAAGATTTTACAACAGTATTCGGTTAACCGGTTTCTGCGAATAAACACCATGCGATTAACCGATTTCATCTGTATACATATATGTAGTCTCTTTATTCTTGATTAGCCATAATTTAAATAGTTTGCACAATTAAAAAAAAATTGCTGTTTTTTTTAACGTGTAAGGCAAAATTTGGTCTACAAATCAATCTGATCCCAAAGCAATTTACGGTTACAAAATAACGTAGCTAAAATATGACATAAACATGACATAAATATGGAATAAATATGGCATGACCGAATACCATGAGGCAAGTGTCACATTGAAATAAGGTTCGAGCTCATATAATAATACACAAAATAGATTTCATTTTTCAGAAGAATAATTTTCATCTGACTTTGGACATGGCCACACCCTTTTAAAGAAAAACGAATCCCATTTTTATTTTAACCGATTTTATTATAAATATCAGTTAATATTTAAATCAGACTTTCTGTTTGCGTTTTTGTTTTGTTTTGTTTTGTTTTTTTTTTATTTTTAATCAGCCACAATAAAAATGGCGGTCTCCTCTGGGCTCCTCTGTGAGGGAAGAGAGTGGCGGGGTGGGGCGGGAGGGGGAGGAGGAGGGGGAGTTGGGGAGAGATGGGGGCAAACTAAATAAGAGCTTGTTACTGAATACTATTACATAAAATGCGACTAGTCCGCTCTCTTCGTGGTTAATGAAGCGGAGCTTACTGGTTTATTTAGACGGTCAGAAATCAATTATAATAACCCAATGAGTGGATAATTATGAGGAGATTAGAAAATGTCCACTATCGATTCACAATGTTGTGTGCGTGCTACTATGTCGCTCTGTAAACGCCACATAAAATGTAAAAAAATAGTGTTAGGAATCGTCAAGAATTGACGTTAATCAATTAGTGATTTTTTTAAAAATATTTCTTTCCATGTAGAAAATTGAACGAGTACAATAAACATATCACAAAATATTGAATTAGCCAATCAAATGTCGAGTTTAAAAATAAATGGCATTGGCGTGTTCTTTCTTTCTGTCGTGTTTTTTTTAAAATAAATACCATTTTAATTATTTTGATTGACTATCAAGGCAAAACACACACACACACACACACACACACACACACACACACATACATACACGCGCGCGCGCGCGCAATATATCATTATGCGAATATTGCCCCCCCCCCCCCCCTCCTTCTCAACTAGCAAATTTAAATTTGGTTAGGATTTCTTTTTGGAATTAGTGGTAGTGTTTATGGAGGTAAATATTATACACTTTCTCGTGCTGTATTTCGTCCTTTATTGACGTAAATATAAAAAAAAATATTAATATTTTTCTTATAAATTTATGCATTTTAAATTTTGTTAAAAATACTTTGAACACTAAAAACAGAATAAAATGCAATGATCTTAAAAATAAAAAATGCAAGAAAATTAAAAGGAAAAAAAATTAGAAAAATTAGATAATAATTGTTAAAAGCTCACCATGTACTCCTGCTGACATGAGAAGCGGGTGTTCATGGATTGGTTTTGGCGCGAATATCGGGTGTGTGGCTGCTGCTAATGCGTGCTGCTGTACTGCGGCTAGCCCCACCGGATGTCCTGTCTGTGCATGCGCATACATCGCCGCCAGCGCTGCGTATTCCGCAGGCATACTGGATGTCGGTACGTGACAACCCAATGACGTCACAGGCAAGAGATTGGTTGGATTTGATGTTGTGTTTTCGCTGGAAAATGCTGAATTTTTGGGTTTGTTGAAGAGAATATCGTCGATTAGAAATCCTCTTGCGCGCGGCGACACGCTGGTTTGTAAATCGCGAAATACAGCTGAGTTGCTCATTTTGTTGTGTTTACTCGTATCTCTGTAAAAAATAAATACATGCAGTTACATTCAAAACTGGTGGATAAAAAGTCGGTTTTTAGTTGGTACACAAATTGGCAGACACACACACACACACACATTTTGGCACACACATTCGCATACACATTGTGGCACACACTTCGGTGTGCGCATTCACGCACACACATCGCACGGTGTTATTTGCAGCACGCCTGTCCGTGTAGGTGGATACGGACTGAATAGAAAAGCATATAATTGGTTGTATTTGTAACACTTTTCCTACGAAAGTAGATCTGGTAGTGCTCGAGTTGGGGGCCTACAGTCTTACATAATCGCAGACATTTTATATGGCCGTAAGCCATGGGGGATTCTCGGGTATGCCTTTCAAATAATCTCGGTCTCTCTCTTTCTTTCTTTTTTTTTTGGAGGGGGCGGGGGTGGGATGGGGTATGTTCTTGTTTTTTTGTTTTTGTTTTTGTTTTTTTTTTTTTTTTGATGAGCTAAGTTTTTTAACTTCAAAAGAATGCTCTGATAAATTAAAAACAATTCACATTTAGACATCGTAAATTCCGTTATTTATTTCGCTAATTTCTTACGTGTTTGCCAAATTGCGTAAGAATCCGAAAAAGTCCAGACTCATTCCGATGTAACAGGCTATCTTACAACCACTCTCCCCCACCTCCCCTCCTGTACAGCTCCCCCGCCTCCCCCCCCCCCCCCCCCCCCCCCCGCTGAAGCATTACTAGGTTATCTTCCGCGTGGAGCATTCCGATGTAAAACAGTTTCAGTTAAATTCTTATAACATTCGTGTAAATTAATTTTTAAAGACAACTTTCCAATTCAAATGTAATTTTTATTGTTAATTTTTAGGTTCTCATTTATATGTGTAAAGTTTTAGCTACAATAAACAATAAATAGAAATACAAATAATTTTCTAACCTCACTAATAAGTAGAAACGCGGTATCCAATAAAATTTGTTTATTTTTAGACACTGATTTTATTTATATCTCGATACAACTCGTTTTATCCAAGGAGTATATTTTTTATCTAGCAATGTGCTATGCAATACAGTGTTTTAACCATATAAATTTGTCCACATCATTTCAAATTTTGATGTATCAAAAGATATGAAGATATTTCCTAATTTGCTTACAAGACTTACTTCAAATAAAAACAGCCCGTGTCCGTTATTTTGTACAATACGTTGGTCATTTAATGGTCAGCTAAATCGAACCCCTTAGCTCAAAGGCAAACGCTGCTTTGATACGAAACGTAACGCTTTGCTTTTTGAGTATCCCTGTCTACATAAATGACATAATTATTCACGGCGCTGCTTTCTCATTGGTCATTACACATGAGCCTCATTACCCTTGCGACCAATGACACTGCGCGCTCTGGGGTAACTCTTTTTTGTGCTTTCTTTAGTGTTTTAACAGCGGGTAGGTGATAGAATAACGAACATAAGGACTCTGTAGGGGATTAAACTTTCCAAAAAAATAATTAAGAGCCATAATTGAAAAGTCTAACAGCTTTAAAGCCTGATTGAGGAATAAAAGAAAATATACGGAGGTTTCTTTTACCCTTTTTAGCTATTTTATTGGGTTTGTTCTTAAATTATTGTTGAAATGATGCTTGGTGCAAGCAGCAAATATTTGGAAATATTTGGAAAACACATAAATGCAAATAAAACACGTGCATTTATTTTTAATTTACAAGAATTTTGGCATAAAAAGGAAAAAAAAAACTGAAACCCGATGATTGCTTTTATTATTATTATTATTATTATAATTATTATAATTATTATAATTATTATAATTATTATTATTATTATTATTATTATTATTCCTTTTGAAGATTTTATTTTACAGATATCCGTTATATAATATTTCAGTAGATGCACTAAAATTTATATAAAAACATAACCTGTAAAAATCTCATTAACACAGATTTATAGGCAATTCCTTCTGGTGGTTTCGGGTCTAAATATATCACCGCAACACGCTTATGTTAGAGTTTATACTATCACAGAGAGCATGTGAAGTAACCAAACGAAAATAAATTAATTTTACGTTCACAGATGCAGTTCGCAGCACGCTAACATGTATCGCTCCACGCACAATTGCTCCAAGCCCCCCTCCCTTATCACGCTAAAAGTCAAAAGATCGTCCTTGCCTGTAAAACGCAGGCTAAAATGCTGGTAATTCTTATTGCGTGAGACAAGTTAATAAATAGGGAAATGAAATTAAGCAATCACAGGCATCGGGGCCGGATTAACCTGAGGGGGGCTTCCGTGTTAATTGCACAATTTAGCACTATTTCTCGGCGACAACTAGCGTTGATTTGTAGGGTCCTTATAGCTCTTCTACCAAGACTCCAATTCACATACATCCTCAATAAATTAGCAGTTTGAATAACAAGCAAATTTGCCTCGAAAAGAACAGACTGCGTGATGGTGAATCCAAGCACTGAGCGATAAATTAAGAGGTTATTAAATTAGACCCCTAGATGGCATTTCTATCGTGACAAGCTTAATCAAAGCTGTATGAGTTACTTAGAGGATTTCGCCAAGATTCTTAAGGGTACACCCTAAGTGAGTATCATTTATAAGACAACAGTCTAAATAAGCAATCATGACGATTCAACGTGTTTGCTTCCACACGCAAGATGATGTCAAGTGCTCAAATTCACTGCAAATGAGCCTCATCGCCGACTAATTTAATAAATCTCATACAACGCTCTCATTAAATGCAATTGCCAATTAGAATCGTCTTCAAAAAACGTCATTTTAAAAGCGAGAAATCTTCACTGCTTAATTGCATTTAGAACACTGGTTTGCCTACTTAAGATATCTGGTTTTTATGCTTACAACAACTTTCTAACTGTCCTTTCATATTTCCTTTGCGCACTCAAAACTGATGCCTATATCCGCTATTCGGCAATTTGTCCGAACTAATTGGAAGATAATAAACATCATAATAAGATGAGATTGAAAACCTTAAAGTAAATTGCGGTTTTATTGCCTACTAATATCCGCAGCTTACTCAATATCATTTTGCATATATGCTCTTTTTATGTTATTTATTGCTTAAGCAAGGGATTTATTTGTTAGATTTGTTCACATTTTTATCCATTCCATATGTTCTTGCCATTCTCCTTCTCTCTCTCTCTCTCTCTCTCTCTCTCTCTCTCTCTCTCTCTCTCTCTCTCTCTCTCTCTCTCTCTCTCTCTCTCTCTCTCTCTCTCCTCCTCCTCCTCCTCCTCCTCCTCATCCTCCTCGTCCTCTCTCTCTCTCTGCCTCCTCCTTTCTCTCCCTCTCTCTCCCCCCCCCCCCTCTCTCTCTCTCTCTCTCTCTCTCTCTCTCTCTCTCTCTCTCTCTCTCTCTCTCTTGCCCCCCTCTCTCTCTGTCTCTCTCGCTCTCTCTCTCTGTTACTCTCCTCTTTCTGTTCTCTCTCCTCCCCTCCCCCCTCTGTCTCCTTTTTCTTTGTACTTTCTCTCTCCTCTCCCCATTTTCTGTCCTATTTCCCTTTCTCTCTATCCCTTGCTCTCCACGTCTACTCTAAGAATGTGAATAAAACTCGGGGACATTCTGTTTTCAGAAGAGGTTTTATCCAAAGACCGGGAGGAAATGTCTCACTGTTCTGTTAGAAAGGCGAATCACATACTGCGCACCGGATGCACCAGAAATATGTGAAATACGAATCGAAAGGAACCATCAGAGTGCTTAATATACAATAATTTGATGTGATTGGTCTCTTAGAGTCTGTGTAATATGTCTTAAATACTAAAGTAGATGTCAATTTTCCAATTTTGTCATCAGGAATCCATTTCCTTTAGCAGCATTAGAAAAGAGCACATTTTACGCCCATTAAGGCTGACGCCGGGACTATTTTCCCTAGGAGGCAGCAGTTACGTATTTACAAGACAGAACAAAGTGAAATATACTTGCAAACGATATCTTTGCGCAGTGCTACCTCCATAGACATTACAACGTTAAGCGATAAATGAAGCAGAAATTTGTGTCTTCAAAATATAGTCTCTTTCCCTATTTCACTAGAGGCTACCGAACTGAAGGCATGGGAGAGCCAAGAGGCATTTCTCTTGTAATTTAAATTTTAAAATTTTCAACTCACACCAATAAATTTAAAATGTGGATAGAAGTATTCATACCTTTCATGTGAGTTATATCCCATTTCCTGTCAACATATTCTTCCGCCAAAAAATAAATAAACAAATAAATAATGCTGTGCTTGTTGTGTGGTATATTTAAAATAAATTCCTGAACAGAAAAGCAGTCCCGTTTTACTCAGTTTTACCATGTGTTTATTTGTGCGACTTTTCGAAATTTGGTTCTCCGTAAGACAAACACGGTTGGTTTTAAAGCAGGCACACGTGCTCCTTCCCCTTCCCCCTCCCCCACCCCACGACACTGAGCAAGTGAACAGACTGAGCAGAGGCAGATGCCCTCCATTTTTTACTCAGAAAGAAACGGACAATAAGTACATAATTGGGGGGGGGGGGGAGTTAATTATTTGACATTTAGAGCCCTTTAGACAGGCGTGCACAAAAGCAACAACAAAAACACCCAGAGTGCATTGCGACTGTCTGATTGCATGCCCTGTATTATGCACTCCTAACGAGTGCTTTATTCTTAAATAGTTAACACCAAATAAAACACTTAACGGACGGGTCCGTATAGTCACACCAATCTTATATATTATTCTAGGATTTACTAATAACACGTTGACTTACCATTCAAGTGCTGTGTTGCTCAAATAATAAATTAGTGTGTTCACCACCTTTGTTTTGGTGTCTAATTGAATTAGAAGATGAAAAGAAACCCCGCCGATAACAAAGCCGGACAGACGAACCGATTGCATGTCTGCTGTTTTCTCAGACACATACAGAAGATTTCGCCTTTTTTTGCAATCCAATTTACTCTCCCCCCGTTATCTTCATTTGAAGTGGGCCATTTTCGGATTTTAGGCCCCTCTCCTCAGAAAGATACGCATATTTATTTCTTTTTGTTGTGCCTCTACGCGTGTTGTTTTTATCGTCTCAATTAACTAATTATTCAGAAACTGACAAACAGGTTGTTGTCATAGGAAATAAGCACACTGGAGAATCTTTGCTTATCGATTTTATCGTGACGTCATGATGGAGCATTCCCAGACAAAAACACAGCTTTCAGTTCACTGGTATTGTGATGACATTTTTTGTAACAAAAATATGTTTAGTTCAATTAAAGATACGTGTAACTTAATCTAAGATCGGTCTAAAATTCCCAAAATAACAAAAAAAAATGGATCAGGTCCAAATAACGATATCAATTATAGATGAATTTCAAATATCAGTATCAATAGAAATCGATATGCAACGGTCTGTTATTGCGAAATAAAAATTAAATGGCGCCCAAGAAAGCCATTTTTGTTTTTGTTCATTATTTGGAAACTAAAGAATGAATTGCATTGGGTATATCTCCAGATTACTGCAGTATATAAAAACCGAATTACATAAACCTGTTACTAAATCAGAATCGGTCCTGATTGTTATGTTAGAAAATTAACGATATCGTTATTTGTTCAATTGGAAATATCAGAAACACTATTACAAATATCTCAGAATTTAATTAGAAATATGCCATGTTCAGTAAACATGCCTTCATTACTGCTGGTCAAAGATATCTGTTATAAATTTAGAAACATTAAACTTTTATTGGATACATCTCTAATAAATAAAAGATATCTGTTATAAATTGCGATGTATCAAATCTTTAGCCGATTTATCCGTAATCAGTTAAATATAAAATTCACTCCATCCTTTCCCCATCCACAACACCCTCCCTCCTGGTAGATAAAATCTCTATCTGCAAACATCCTCTGTTCTAGAAATGTTAGGCCCGATCTGCCGATCCGTCCCATCTGCAGATGGGCCTGTGCCGTTTACGGATCGCCAAATTGGAGGCCCATCTGCAGATCGGCGTCCCGTTTGGCTATCCACAGATGGAACAGTCCCGTTTGCGGATTTTTAGTTGCTTCCCATCTGCAGATCGGACAGGCCCATCTGCGGATATATTGTTAAATGAAACTTGAATAAAAAGAAACGTATTTTTGTCACCAACTTTTATTCTATGAACTACTTTGGCTGTTCTAACTTGAAAAATACAAACTAAAGAAGTGACAACTTTAGAAGGGATAACAAGCGCATCTGTTATCCCAAAGAAACAACGTCCGTTATCTTGGATCTTGCTCTTCACAAGTGCTTGAAATGAGCTTCAACAACTTCTTCGGGATTTTCAACTTTAGACCGGTTACTCTCAGAGTCTTCCATTTTAAAAGATTATTATTCGGCTATCCTTTTTATTACCATAAAATAATCTATTTTTTCCATGCGATCAGTCGCTTAATATAAAGTTCGGGTGACATCTCGAGACAATAGGGATTAATTGTTGTGTACACTTTGTCGAAATTTGTTCGTCTAGATTAGGGTATTAGGTGCTTAATCTCTGCTACTCGTTCGGATCACTGCAGAGGACAGGCAGCTTAGACACAGACTCAAATATATTGGATTTTCTTTTGATTTTGAGCAGAAATGGATGACAGAGATGGAAATGTATGGAATATTTCTTTGATTTTGAGTAGAAATGGGTGATCTGTATCGAAATGTATTAAATATTTCTTTGATTTTGAGTAGAAATGGGAGACCGGGATCGAAATGTATTGAATATTTCTTTGATTTTGAGTAGAAGAGCAAGAAAGTAATTTATTCAAAAAGAAAACATCCGTTTTATCGAAAAGAAAGACGACTGAAAGTAAAAGAAATAACATTTTATACAATAGATATATTTAAAACATTTTAAAATGACTTTTTTAGGACATCCGCAGATGGGCCAACCGTTCCGATCTGCAGATGGGAAGCAACTAAAAATCCGCAAACGGGACTGTCCCATCTGTGGATTGCCAAACGGGAGGCCGATCTGCAGATGGGCCTCCCGTTTGGCGATCCGTAAACGGGACAGGCCCATCTGCAGATGGGACTGATCAGCAGATCGGGCCCAACAGAAATAATAGAAAACGGGAACGTGAAACATGAAATGTCACTCGTTGCTTGGCCGTGTAGCGGTCTCGCGGTGACATTATTCACTACTCCACTCACAACAATGTGACAACAGCACCAAATCACCGACAATAAAAATCACCACAACAACACACAACAACACGAAACTACATCACATCCACCACTGCAATACATAACAACATGAAACTACACCACATCCACCACTGCAATACATAACAACATGAAACTACACCACATCTAGAGCCACAACATACAACAGCACAAACTGCATCATATCCAAAAATATAACACACAGCAACATAAAGTATATCACACCCACAACTACAACAAAAGATAACACAAAACTACAACACATACACACACACACACACACACACACACAATCCCAAACACCTCCAAAAATTAAAATGAAAACAACAGCTCAACAACCAACACGACAGCATCGACAACCATCACAACCATCAGCAGAACATAAAACCATAGCATATCCATCAGCAGAACATACAATAACGTGACAGCAACCACAGCAACAAACAGCTGCACCACAATCAGCTGAACAACATGCAATCCCCACCGTTGCCATCAGCACAACCTACAGCTCTATCATAACGATCCGCGCAACATGCAAATCACCACAACCATGAGCACAACATACAATAACATCACTACCATCAGCACAACATACAACCCCACCATAACCACAGCACAGCATCCAAAGTGACCAACACAGCAACATACTACCAAACCACAACCATCAGCACAACATACAACCCACCACTACCCCAGAACAATATACAACCCACCACTACCCCAGCACAACACACAACATACAACCCACTACTTACCCAGCACAACATACAACGCACCACTACACCGGCACAATATACAACCCACCACTAACCCAGAACAACATACAACCCACTACTTACCCAGCACAACATGCAACCCAGCCCAACGACCAGCACAACATACAAAAATTTGAGTGACAATGGCATAATAGTTCTCCACAAACAAGATATAAAATTTATTACATCACTTGGGTAAATGCTGTAATATGATTGGTCGATTCCCAAGTAATTTTTCAATATTGAATGTTCAGTTTTTCAATAGATATGCAGTTACTGTAATCAAAGACTCAATGAGTCATGTAGCTATGCATATGTTGACTTGTTTCGACTCCATTACGAAATTATTATTGATCCGTTGTACCAATATTTTCTTACTGGTCAATACCCTTCATGCTGACTCAGCCTAGGTCAACATCTGATAATAATTTTACAGAACAGCTTTGTATCGTACAAACGGGAAGCCTCATTTTTTCATTATCTTGACTTTTTAAAATTTTTATTTAATTATTTATTTATTTGTTTATTTATTTTTTGTTTCTCTTGTATCTTATCTTTATTTTAAATAAAACAAAAATGCATTATAGCAGAATGCGAAATGAACAGCCAATAAACAATACTTAAAAATAAGCAATAAATAAATAAACCAAGAGTGCTGAAATTAAAAGACGGACCGCAGAAAATAAACAGCACAAAATAAAATAAGGGATTTCATGGAAACATTAAGGCACTTGTAAATTTGATAATGTAACCAAGGAGTAATTGTAGCATAGATTGATTATTGCATTAGTTTCAATAAATGCCAGCTTAATGCAGTAATCAAAACTAATAAAATTGTGTCAATTTTAATGCAAGTTCTCACTGTGAAGTAATTCGCTGAGGAGCTCGCGTTGCTGACTTGAGCCGCGTGTGTCTTGCTGGAGCCATATGGACACTTGGGGGAACACTTCAGATCTTTTGAGAACGGTCGAGGACTTATCAGGAATCTCTAGGCGTTATCAGGACGTTTCAAGATTTCACAGGACTTTTCAGAACGCTTCAGGAGTCCTCAGGACGCCTTGAAAGTTTTAGAACGCTTCAGGACTTCGTAGAACGCGCCAGGACTTCTCAGGACATCTCAGGACCCCATAGGATGTTTCAGGACTTCATAGGACGCTTTAGGACTTTTCCGAGCGCCTAGAGACTTTTCAGTACACATCAGGTCTTCACAGGACGCCTCAGAACTTCTCAGAACGCTTCAAGACTTCACAGGACTCCTCAGAACTTTGCAGGACGCCTCAGGTCTTCCAAGAATGCTTCAGGACTTTTCAAGATGCCTCAGGTCTTCGTAGAACGCCTCAGAACTTTCCAGGGCGAATCAGAACTTCTCAGAACGCTTCAGAGCTTCTCAGTAGGGCTTAGAATTTCTCAACATGCTTCTGAAGCCTTTAGGACCCCTCAGGATTT
The DNA here is from genome assembly GCA_949752745.1 of Protula sp. h YS-2021. Taxonomy (NCBI): domain Eukaryota; kingdom Metazoa; phylum Annelida; class Polychaeta; order Sabellida; family Serpulidae; genus Protula; species Protula sp. h YS-2021. The sequence continues at coordinate 64,169,990 of OX457029.1, read as the reverse complement.
GTTACGGTGCATGAGTATCTCAGGACTCCTAGATACTCGTAAGAACGCTCTGTCCCTCGCCGCCCCCCCCCTGCCCCGCCCCCCTCAAAAGAAAACCACAAAGCATATCCAGGAGTCAGGGCCACACAGGACCACGTGTGCTTGCTGTCATCCGGTTTTCTCTTAATGTTCTAAAGTGCTCATGGATTTACTTCAAAACGACAACGATTTAATCTCTAAATTTCAGTGACATTGTAACGTCACTAACACTTTTTAATAACTTCAGAAAGTCACTCTTCTCTGGGATTCACAGAAAAATCACTGAGCAGACACATTCACTGCCATATTTATATTCCTCTGGCTCGGTTTCTGCAGGAAATAAATCGCACCTGTTCAAAAGCCCAAGCGTTCTCGTTCTGCTATTATCGGTCTAGCACAACCATCATTTCTGTGGTTAACGTAATCTTTGACAGACAACATGTGATACTCAAATTGAAAAAAAATAATGTTACACTATTTGAGACGATAATTTTCGGAGATTGACGAGAAATCACTGCAGAAATCATGTTATTCTTGGAATCTCATGCAGAGTGACAGCTAACAAACTGACACCCTGCGAGCGTCTAAGAGCCTATAATTAGGTGCCAATTGATAGCCAAAAGTGCTCCTCACAGCCATTAATTGCGTTAAGGGCAAAATGTTAAAGCAACGACGCATTTAAACAATAATTGATTAAGATGGCTCACGACTTGGACGCTAATGTCACCCGTGACGGTCGATGATTGTCGAAACATTTTAAAGGACAGTGGGGCTGTTCCATTCTGTTTAACATTTGGGTCGTTCTCTCATTTTTTTGACATTAGGACTGCTGCATGGTTGGGGGAGGGTAAAATTGAAATCTTTTCTGTGACAAATCTTGCAACAAAAGAGAAATGAAATGTCGTAACCAAATTTGTTCTCTCTCTCACTCACTCTATCTCTCTCTCTCTCTCTCTCTCTCTCTCTCTCTCTCTCTCTCTCTCTCTCTCTCTCTCTCTCTCTCTCTCTCTCCCCTCTCTCTCTCCCCCTCTCTCTCTCTCTCTCTCTCTCTCTCTCTCTCTCTCTCTCTGGATCTCGCTGTCTCTCTACCAAGCAATTTCCATTTTTTTCTAAAAAAAAATGCAGGTTGTTTTTTCCTCGTAACGTCGAATAGACGTCAAAATCTGGATGGGTAAGAAAGTCAAAACATCGTTTTTCACAGACGCTGTGTTGACGTCAGGGACAGTCAATAAACACTCTCCTTACATTATCCTACTCCAGAAATGGCAGCTATAGGTCTTTTGGGAAAAAATCCAAATAATGATTTAAACGTAAGAAATCTGAATTCCGCGAAAGTCTTTCGTCCTCTGCTTTTGGAAAACACATGACTTCGTAATATTGTAATGCACGAGATGCCGCAAAGGTATGGTGGTGGGAGGGAGGGAAGGGGTAGGAAGAACTGCGAAAGCTGCCGGGTTCCCAGGAACCCGGCTCTGAAACATGTGGCAATCACGTGCTCTGACACATGTGGCAATCACGTGCTCTGAAGCATGTGGCAATCACGTGCTCTGACACATGTGGCAATCACGTGCTCTGACACATGTGGCAATCACGTGCTCTGAAACATGTGGCAATCACGTGCTTGACACGTGTTTCTTATAAGGTAGTAGGTTTTCAAATGTAGCAATCATGTGGTGATTTATGGTAAAGATATGATTACCATATATCATTTTTTTTATTAACGCATTTTTTTCACTGTATGGTTACAGGTTTGAGCATATGTTAAAGTCTATGCAGTCATCAAAATGATATGCACATGTCCATCATATGGTTCATTTCAGTATATGTGTCTACCATGTGGTCAAAATATGACGTGCGTGCAGTAATGAATACAAGTTTAAAGATATTAAGTGACATATAACAACCACATATTCATCATATGGTAACCGTTTCAATATTGCCACTATTCGACAAGCATGTGTCAATTGTGTTGTCAGCAAATATTTTCGATATGATTTGGCTATGCACAGCAAATTCTATGCATAACTTAGTTAAAATATATTTATGATAAAAAATTGGCATTCTGAGTTGTGCACATCCTCTTCTTTACAATAAGACACTCCTCTTGCCTATTTTACAAAATAATAATACAAGGTAAAATGTCGCGACGCCGGAAACATGGAAACATATATTAATCTTAACCTTGTTTTGAAATTCCAAAATTTGCGCATTGCCACATAAGAATGATTTTTTGATCACGATGTGCCGTGACAAGTTTGAAAAACAAAGGTCATTAGAAAACATCTGTAGTTGTAGAACGACATTAACCTCATGTGATTATAACTTCATGTGATTATAACCTCATGTGATTATATCCTCATGTGATTATATCCTCATGTGATTATAACTTCATGTGATTATAACCTCATGTGATTATATCCTCATGTGATTATATCCTCATGTGATTATAACTTCATGTGATTATAACCTCATGTGATTATATCCTCATGTGATTATATCCTCATGTGATTATTCCAGACGGTAACTATGCAATCTCGACCGCGACCTCAATTTTCAAGGTCAAACTAAAAATCATTCATATGCGTGTTAGATCGAGGCCGCTAAAACACCAACAGACCCAGACAAGGATGCAATCTAACTTCTTTGTGGAAAATTAAAAGAAAACACACACACACACACACACACACACACACACACACACACACACACACACACACACAAACACTTAGAGTGTTGTTACACACTAGATTAGCCCTTAAAATACGGCCATTGGTTTTACTTTTCTGGTTTCACCATTTTCTGTTGACGTTATTCAGCTCCCATAAATTAATAATTTGTAAATGTATAAACAAATGTTATTGCAATCTTTTAAACCATCGAGTTATTTTAAATACAATTTGAAATAGAAAAAAAGACAATAAAAGGATAAAATTGTTGACTGAATGTCTCTCAAAAGCGAAATTTTAAACCCTTGGCCAGATATAAAATGACCAACAACAAAAGATGCCATTCAGTGGGAAAATTCCTCTTTCAATAAAAACCTGCTTTTATTGTTCTTTTTTTTCCTTTTTGCAGCCATAGATATTAGGAAAGTAAGATCTTATTAATATTTATGCGCGTGCACTACAGCTGATGACTGGCACTGTGACTGTAAGGCTTACGGTTTAACCACAGCAGCCTTCGCTAATGCGTTTCTCCTTAAATGTTCACTGTTTTGCTCCTACATTTGACAACATAACAATAGACAAAAACATTGAAACAAATATCAAGCTGAGCAAGAAATGTAGTGGCAATAGGACCAGTATGGTACAGGAGGTGTGATGACAAAATAGGACAAGTATGGTAGAAGTGTTGTGATGACAAAATAGGACCAGTATGGTAGAGGAGGTGTGATGACAAAATAGGCCCAGTATGGTAGAGGAGTTGAGATGACAAAATAGGCCCAGTATGGTAGAGGAGGTGTGATGACAAAATAGGCCCAGTATGGTAGAGGAGGTGTGATGACAAAATAGGACCAGTTTGGTAGAGGAGGTGTGATGACAAAATAGGACCAGTATGGTAGAGGAGGTGTGATGACAAAATAGGACCAGTTTGGTAGAGGAGGTGTGATGACAAAATAGGACCAGTTTGGTAGAGGAGGTGTGATGACAAAATAGGACCAGTATGGTAGAGGAGGTGTGATGACAAAATAGGACCGGAATGGTACAGGAGGTGTGATGACAAAATAGGACCAGTATGGTAGAGGAGTTGGGATGACAAAATAGGCCCAGTATGGTAGAGGAGGTGTTAATTAGCAATGCACCTATTGGTTGTGCACGTACAACGAGCTAGAAATAATACAGTTTTTTAATCGGTGGACAAATTCTCCAAAAGTCGCAGAAAAACTGTGGGAGAGTAAAATAAATCAACTAAAAGTAAAAGTACTTCCTTTATGTTGCACAGCGGAACCACGAAATAAGACCACCAACGTTTATGCCTTCTTCTTAAGCTTTTCATTTAAAAACACAATAAGGATGAGAAAATATACACTTCACGAAGAACATTGGCATGCCAAATTCTTTGAACATCTTAAACTTTTAACCTTAAAGTTCTGTAGAGAGCTTCTTGGCAGCAACAGAACATGACTTAAAAAGGTTGTTAGTCGCTTCTTATGCATTCTGCAAGTATAAGATTTGTTTTGCTTCTCTTCTATAAGAAACTAAAAGTTAAAAACCTGAAATTATGTATCAAATTGATATCGATGACAGCACAGTGAACCCAGAGAAGTAGCAAAACATCGCTGCTCACACCACTGGCGGAATTATTTCTCTGGTTATTCATCACAATGCTGCCTGGATCCCATCCCCCGTCTGTCGCTTTCTTACTTATTTACAGCGAGATTCACTGCTACAAACAACTTAATTGCTCACAGGTGTGATACACATCGGCATAACTATTTGACGATCATCAGTATTACGCAAAAACATTTATGGATGTGTCTTTCCTTCAAACTAGAAACCTTTGAAGGTTACGTAATAACCAGGAGTTAATATCCTCGATCATTTCTAACGTGACAGGGTAAGCAGTATCAGCACTTTTTACGAAGAAATTGTCACGAAAACATCTTACATAAGCTCCAAAAGAGAGCATAAATTGTTCGTAAACGTGATCAAACATCTTTGCATAGTAAAAGAATTTTAAGAATTTTGTCATTAAGCATTTCATTTATTATTTTATTTTTGCACATACAGTGTTTTAATAAAAATATCAAATTGTTCTACTATACGGTCCTATTTCAATTTTGAAATATTTGGTCTTAAAATGATATTTTACTCAATATTTTGACATGATTGGTTCATGACTTCTTGAAATCGTTTTGTTCCTGCCATGTTTCTGTACGCCTTGCCATGTTTTTGTATGTGTTGCCATATTTCTGTGTGCATTGCCATGTTTCTGTGTCTCGTGTCCTATTTCTGTGTGCATTGCCATATTTCTGTATGCATTGCCATGTTTCTGTGTGCTTTGCCATGTTTCTGTGTGCCTTGTCCTGTTTCTGTGTGCCGTACTATGTCTGTGTTACCTTGCCAAATTTTGTGTGCTTTGCCATGTTTCTGTGTGCTTTGCCATATGTCTGTGTGCTTTGCATGTTTCTGTGTGCCTTGTCCTGTTTCTGTGTGCCGTACAAGTTTGTGTTACCTTGCCATATTTGTGTGTGCTTTGCCATGTTTCTGTGTGCTTTGCCATATGTCGGTGTGCTTTGCATGTTTCTGTGTGCCTTGTCCTGTTTCTGTGTGCCATGCTATGTTTGTGTTACCTTGCCGTATTTCTGTGTTTTACCATGTTTCTGTGTGCCTTGTCATATTTCTGTGTGCTTTGTCATGTTTTGTGTGCCCTGCCATGTTTCTTTACATCTTGACATTTTTCAGCACTGTTTCTAGCGCTTCTTTTCTACCATGCATTTAAACACAAAAGTTTGCAAAAGCGTTGTTTTTATCAAAAAGGACAATAAGAGAAAATTAAAAACAAATAAATCCACTTAAAAATCACCAAGATAGAACATACTTGGAAAAATAAAACAGGTAATTGGTTGTTTATGGTCTTTTAGGTTCATCTTCTCCCACAGATAGGACAATATGAACACGACTGATTATGAATGAGAAATTTTATACAGGTTCTTGAGGCCCATCTTCATTACTCGAGTATGGAGCTCTATCTTTTGACAAAGATAGAACAATGTGAATAAGTAGTGATTCGGGATTGAGGATGCTGGATAGAAGTGGCTGGGATCTCTTCTGCCAAATTTATGCCATTTAGTTGTCAAAAATATAATTTGAATTCAATTTAGATTATTAGTTCAACATTTATACATTGAATCAAACGTTTAATTAATAAGGTGCTTTAGTATTCCAATAAGCTGGACTTCCAGAACAAAAAGTACTTTGCTTTTCCACAGTAAAAGTAGGTGCGGATCATTTTGAAATGAATTTCTGTAAGTAAACAGTATTTTAAATCAAAATCTGCAATAGCAGCATAAACTAGCAATATGTTCTTTGTCATTCAGTTTTGCTGTGAATGTCTAATACATTATTTTACAATGATATATTTAAGCTTATATTTTAAAGTTATTTCTCCTGTGATAGATTTAAGCTTCTGAGATACTGAATATGAAAACGAACTGGAGACGTTGGTCCTCTTCTGAACATATTCTATATGTTCTCTGAACACAATCCCCAAAAATATTACGGCGTGTACACATTTATTATTCCTAGAAAGTATATAATCCCCTACCTCACGCTTTCCATTTAACATATACAATTCAAAACATTGGATTAGACATTAAATAATAAATTACATACAAATTTTTGTCTGTACTATGTCAACGTCAGAACATTGATTAAAAGGCCATTTTTAAGAATATTTTATTGTCTTGATAGTTATTATTTCAACACTCTCGACAAATATTGGGTATCTAATATTCTAAATTAATAATTCATGCACACTATTCTCTTAATAAGTGTTCCAACGTGATCATAGCCAATGTTTCTTCAACACTTCAAAATCAGCTCCAGTTCGCATAAACAGAACGTACCTATGCCTATACCCATGGTTCTAGAAAGAGCTATTGTCAAAGTACTAGTCATATATAAATACGTGATCTGATGTTTCGTTACTCCAAAAAGATGTTGCAAGGGTTAAATAGCTGCAAAAGTGCTTTGCCAGCCGGGTTGTGGCGCGATCGTTGCAACTAAAAACGTTGAGCTCTTCGTTTTAGTTCACCACGTTTTTCCTTGCAACCCGTCTGTTTCTGTTTTGCGATTTTTTAAATGTAAACATATTGATGTAAATATAACCTCGAAGATTTATATAAGGCACCTTATACCCACACATTTTTTGGACAAATTAAATTATTGATTTTTATTTTGATAACTTGACTGTATACCCACCGTAAAACGACACATTTTCCGGACAAATTAAATTATTGATTTTTGTAATTTCGATTACTTGACTGTGGTTTTTAAAATTGATTTCAACCACTAACTTTTGGTCCTAGTTGTCAAAATTCATTATGCTGTGCAAGATGAAAACAGAGGTCAGCCGTCTGATCTACAAAATGCTTGTTGACAAGGAACGACTAGCTCTCAGTAAAGGTTTTCTGTAAGATGAAGAGAAAAATCATCCGTTGTATCCACAAAATACTTGTTGGTAAGGAAAAAGCCAGCTCTCAATATAGGAGTTAGTCTGTTACCACTTTCACGAAACGAGTAAGATCAGCCACATTTCATCAACTTATGGTTTCGTATGGGAAGTTTAACTTGTTTACATGCTACTAGTGGAGGTAAACTGGCTAGGTGGCATGGACTGTCATATGTCATGTCATGTCATAAGATCTGCTAGGTGGCATGGACTGTCATATGTCGTGTCAAGTCATAAGATCTGCTAGGTGGCATGGACTGTCATATGTCATGTCATGTGTCATAAGTCATGTCATGTCATAAGATCTGCTTGACCTCGTGAGCCAAAATTCTTTGACGTGACATTAATGTAGCATTTGTCTATTTTTATCCTGGTGTTGGTTGTGTTTTCAATTTATTTCTCTCCTCATACCCCCATACTCTCATTTTTGAAGATGCCGTGCGTGTGTTCCAGAGATATTTTTGTATATGTATTTTTGTTCATCATCAATATTTCAAATAATTTTGTGAGCGTTACAAAAGGCAAACACATCCTCTCCACAGTTTCCTTTTCAGATTTATGCTTTGGGAAAACACTATATACACTGTCAAACTGTCAGATCACAGACATAAATAAGTAAAATTTTAAGCACTGGGTCTAGATATCCACAGGCAAGCACAGAATGCCGTTTCGCTCTGTGAAGCATCATATGCTCGGTTGTGTATGTTCATTTTCTCCATATATATATATATATATATATATATATATATATATATATATATATATATATATATATATATATATATATATATATATATATATATATAAGAGAAACTGTCAAATCACGCAGCTTGTAATCTGTAATCTGACTGAAAATCACAGGTAAATTGCAAAATGCCTGGGTCAACCATCCACTTTGCATTATGCCTAAAATAATCCGCTCTATTGACATGTACCTGATTTTATGGCTGACAGTTTGCCTAAAAGGGCGTGTTATGCTCAATGATCATCTTTGAGTGCTGTTTGTGTGTCTTCCAGATAATGACAATAAGAATGGAACACAACAAACATGAGTGCTTCTACCTGCGAACTGTGTAATCCCGTAATGTTTGTCTTGTTTTCCGTGCCAAATTCCAGTATGCCTACTGTAAAAGTACACAATTGATAAAAAAGGTATATTTGTAGTCTTTTGCAGTAGCACTGTAGATATTATACCGGTATACCGAATTCGAATCGATTTGAAAGGAACCTGCAGATCGGTGTTGTATCGGCATACTAGAGTTCCAGTTTGCCGAATCGAATCGATTTCGAACCATATCGCACCCGTGGTGCAGTATACCGGATATGACCGATTTGAAACTAACAGCAAAATACAAGTATTCAGTAATATTCAGTGATGTACTGAAACTAATTTATATCCCAGAAACATTTTTTGTAATCCCGCAGTATTATTCTTTGCCACCAAAGAAACTTTTCAAAAGAACTGATTCATATATGTTTTTTATTCATCTGCAGCTGAATTTAAATTTCTCAAACTTAAATACGTAACCCTAAAAATCTACTGTCCGATTTGTTTCGATCTAAACATACCTCCATCTTGGCTGAATGAACAAAATTCAAATTTTTTAAACTTTGATCTCCCCACCCCTCCAGTCCCATGTCTTCTCTTTAATTGCTGAATTTGAAAGCAATAAATTAATATCTGCGTTCTAAGTACTTCAAATAACTAGACTGGTTCAATTTAATATGTTTACTTCTGCCTCACTTTATTTGTACAACGCATTTTCAAGCGCAGACAGCATTTCTAAACGTCATCGATAACCTAAATTTTTATTAGGCATAGTAAACTAATTAAAAACACTGCATTCGTTGTCGGTATACAGGTGCTCTAACATGCGTATGTTCACGGTATATATTCGGTACCAGTTTTTTTAAGTTCATCATCCGTACCACTACGATTAAGTGCGGTACTTTTGCAGTTAATGAGTAAAAATATACTGGAGATGCTGCCTTTTGCAGTCTTCTGCAGTCGACACCTAAACAAACAGCAAGAGTAATGTAGGAAAACTGCGGCATTGTTGCGGTTCCTTTCAAGTGATGTTATTCCTTTCCGATTCAGTAACGGTATATTTGCGGCATATTTACAGTTTATCTTCTATGACCTGGTTTTGTTATGGGCTAGTCCCAAGTGGGCTATATGTTTAAGTGTCATTCAAATTGTCAGGGAAATTAACTTAATAATATTGTTGACTAAATTTCAAAATGGAAAGAAAAAGGGAAATATAATTGTGTAAATCTTGTTGAAGAACATATCGGGGGAATCATGAGGCATAAGGCCCTAGTCTTATGGTGTTTAGGGCTCTCACCTTATTGGGAATAGGACTTCACCTTATTTGGTGTAGAGCCCTCACCTTATGGGATATAGGGTCCTGATCTTACGGGGTATAGGGCTGTCACCTTATGTGGTATAGGACCCTCATCTTATGTGATATAGGCCCACACCTAATAGGGTATAGGACCCTCATTTTGTGGAGTATAGGGCCTTCACCTTATTGAATATAGGGCCTTCACCTATATATATTGGGCCCTCACCTTATTAGGTATAGGACCCTCACCTTATGGGGTATAGGGCACTCACCTTATGGGGTATTGAGCACTCACCCTTATGTTTTGCAGACCAGCTATCTGCTCACCTTAACTTGTTCATTTTTAGGCGTGAGATGTTTGGGTCGTTTTTTTTTTTTTGGTGGGGGGGGGGGGTGGTGGTGGGGGGGACTACTATTCAACAATTGGGGGAGTCTTTTGAACTTTCAATTCAAATAATTTAACGGACCGTGATAATTTTCTGTTTTCAGTTCAGTTTTATTTATAAGTTTCAATCACTTGAATTGATCAATCAGTTAAAAAAAACTTAAAACATTCTGCGATTGGATTTAGTGGACGCCTCATAGAATGCTGGAAAACTGAGTAGTCCGGAATCTTTACCACAGATTTTGTCATCTCAATGCTGTCTGGATTAACCAGGTTCTACTGTGCATCAAATTAATCAGGTTTTACTGTACATTTAAGCTTAGCTCGAATGAACTGGTACTTACGAACATTAAGCATAGTGCTCAGTTCCTACCTTTAAAAGTGCTTAATGATTACAATAAAATATAATGAAAGACATAATGAAAGACAAAAAGAAGTTTACGTCTAAATAACTGAATTTTTTTAAAACTAATTCAAAACACTGCGTTCGTTTTTGATATATGAATATTATTCTGTGACATAGAATGTAAAGGAGTGAAAGTGACAACGATATCAACAGTCTCATCCGTCAGTACTTTCTTTGCCTTATTTCTGAATAGAAGAAATGCGTGAATATTTGCCTACTTGGGGGGAAGGGGGGAGGGGGAGAGAGAGCATCACAGAGCTTGCTTTAACAAGAATGCAACCACAAAACGAGAAACGTGACAAAGTGTGAACAGATTGCAACAAAAGGCGCCAAATTTAGCACAGAATCAAAAGCTCCTAACGTCGACCATAAATTGACTAATTTAGCCATTTTAGCAATGAAATGTTATTAATTGCTCAGTTTTCCTAATTTCATTTAGAAATGAATAGAGAATTTAGAGATTAAACAAGCGGTAATTTCCGATCCAGTCGCTCCCCCCTCCCTCCCCCCACCCCCCCCCCCCGTCCCTCCACCACCCACCCACTTCAAGGCTTGTAGAATTCTTCTCGTTTTCAAAGGAAATCGCCTTGTATTTGCAGAAATAAATGTTTAAATGGAAACTACGGAAGCAGATTGGGGACAGTGCTGAAGGCAATTTTATCGCAAATAGCGCTTCGGTATGATTCTGACTATTTCAAAACGATGAGAAAAATGTCCTCCCTTAAAGGAAAGCACTGCAGAAACTCCGACGGAAGTGAGTGAGGGAGGGGGATGGTAAAGAATTATCTACTACAAGCTCCCCCCCTCCCCCTCCCCTCCCCCTCCCCTCCCCCTCCCCGGATATCCACCACCCCCTGAGATTGTTTTCAAATTCAAACATAATGTTCCTTAATTGTAAAATGCTACGAAATTTATATTAGGTACGACCCAAATGCGTTTTTTTTTTTCAAATACCGAATAATACTAGCCAACAACTTCTAGTGGAAGGGAGGGGGGGGGGTGAATATTGTTGTCATATGGTACATATATGTTAAATATGTGGGAACCCTGCTGTAACACTATGATAATCCTGTTGTAACCCTGTGGCAACCCTGCTGTAACCAGTGGTAACCCTGCTTAACCAGGTGGTAACCATGCTGTATGGTGTGAATAAAAAATGTTCCTAACATATATATCGTTCGATTCAATAAGCACATATGTTTAAAAATATTTAGTGAAATCTGCGGTTCACACATGTTCAGCCACCAGCCTCGTGGTTGGGGATGGGGTGGGGTGAGGTCTGTTGAAGTTCACTCATGTCCAGCCACCAGCCTCGTGGTTGGGATGGGGTGGGTGGGGATGTCCAGCCACCAGCCTCGTGGTTGGGGATGGGGTGGTTGCGGTCTATTGTGGTTCACTCATGCCCAGCCACCAGCCTCGTGGTTGGGGATGGGGTGGGGTGAGGTCTGCTGTGGTTGACTCATGTTCAGCCACCAGCCTCGTGGTTGGGGATGGGGTGGGGTGCGGTCTATTGTGGCTCACTCATGTCCAGCCACCAGCCTCGTGGTTGGGGATGGGGTAGGTGTGGTCTGCTGTGGTTCAGTTATGTCCAGCCACCAGCCTCGTTGTTGGGGATGGGGTGGTCGCGGTCTATTGTGGTTCACTCATGCCCAGCCACCAGCCTCGTGGTTGGGGATGGGGTGGGGTGAGGTCTGCTGTGGTTCACTCATGTCCAGCCACCAGCCTCGTGGTTGGGGATGGGGTGGGTACGGTCTATTGAGGTTCAGTCATATCGAGCCACCAGCCTCGTCGGGGATGGGGTGGTTGCGGTCTATTGTGGTTCACTCATGCCCAGCCACCAGCCTCGTGGTTGGGGATGGGGTGGGGTGAGGTCTGTTGAAGTTCACTCATGTCCAGCCACCAGCCTCGTGGTTGGGATGGGGTGGGTGGGGATGTCCAGCCACCAGCCTCGTTGTTGGGGATGGGGTGGGGTGCGGTCTATTGAAGTTCACTCATTCCAGCCACCAGCCTCGTCGGGGTTGTTTCGACAACACTGGGGATTCTGCGAAAGTAGCCCTCTTATTTCAACACAGGAACTATTTTTTTTTAAATCTTTCCTCCCTGTGTTAACACATAAAGGATTGAATCTCACAAGAAATCCGCTGTTTACTAACAACGGCAATCTCTTTGGCCAGCTTAACACGTTCTTTGCACGTTCTTTCCCCTGTGACTTTTCACCCCTAACTCCATTAGCAACTGGTGCGAAAATTAAACATAGAATTAGCCACAAATTAGGGACTCTAACGCCCATTTCGCTCTCAGACTACAAAAGTAGCTCTTCTTTCAAGCATAAGGTCATTCTTTGACCCCTTGTACAAATGACGTTAATGGCATTCCATTTACTGTAATCATAAATGCGGTACGGAAGTTACCGGGATAAAGTCATACACGTTTACGGTAATGCAGAACTTGTTGCGGAGTCAGGAACTTGTAGCGGAAATGGCTTATTTAGTAACATTTTCATGTGGAGAAAATTAAGGAGATAATTTCCAAGCCAAGAAGGAAAAGCTCGTCCATAAAAAAAAAACACAACCGAAACGAAAAGGCGAAGGAGAAACACAGGAGTTGGTCGGAAAGTGTTGAGGTTTCGAAGTAATAGTTTTGAATTCTTAAAAGAGAGAGTCTTATCATTGATAAAAATGTACACTATCCAAAGGTTCCAAATGAATGAGCTGATCTATAAATAGTAACTGATCCACCTAATAAAATGCAACATCGGTCTGTTGCTTCAAACAGCTGTTTCTTCATACAGCTGTTCCTTCATGCAAAGCAAGCTAGGAAATGGAACAGACGGTGAGGAACAGATCGGTCATATGGCAATTTTGTTGCCTAGTTTGCAAACCCAGAGAACAAATCTTTCCTGTGATATTCCAATGCTCACAGCTGAGAAACTCACAGGCAGCGGAAGGAACAGACACATTTTTTCAAATTAACATGAGAATGACATGTACTTGAGTCAACTTGGAGTCAACGTAAATATCTTATTATCGCACCAAAAATAAACAGAAAAAAATGTTGTTTTTTTTTTTTGTTTTTGTTGTTTTAAAAAGAATTAAAAATGCGCAGTAAAATACAAAGAGATAAGAACAAAGTTACGGGAAAAACATTTGAGTGTTACATTCACTGTATCGAAGTAAGGTGCTAAATGTAAGGAACAGGTAGGGCGTCGTGTTGATTAGTGCAGCTCACCGGGGAGAGAAACAGCCGAGCGGAGGAACAGCCAAGGAAAGGAACAGTCGGGGCGAGGAACAGCCGAGGAGAGGAACAGCCAGGGATAGGAACAGCCGGGGAGAAGAACAGCAGGGGAGAGGAACAGCCTGTGAGAGTAACAGCCGGGGAGAGGAACAGTCGGGGAGAAGAACAGCAGGGGAGAGGAACAGCCTGTGAGAGGAACAGCCGGGGAGAGGAACAGCAGGGGAGAGGAACAGCCGGGGAGAGGAACAGCCGAGGAGAGGAACAGCCGGGGAGAAGAACAGCCGGGAGAAGAACAGCACAGCAGAGGAACAGCCGGAGAGAAACAGCAAGGGACAGGAACAGCAGGGAGAGGAACAGCCGGCGAGAAGAACAGCCGGAAGAGGAACAGAGAGACCTGGAAAGGATCGTTTCTATTCCCAACTGGCCAGTACCGTATGTGGAGTTATCTGTTCCTCAAGCTAAGAACCTGACTAGCTGGTGACATTTCTCACGTTGCTGGATAGCCAAAAGAAGAGAAACAGATGTCAGTTTTAGACCATGTCTGGCTAAATAAAGCAAACTTAAAATGTTGGGTAGTTAGTGCTATTCACCGGATTGATCGGCATTAACTGTTGCGAGTGCCACTTGACCGGGAAGTACCATATGACTAGGAAGTGCCACGTGACCGGGAAGTGCCACGTGACCAGGAAGTGCCATATGACTAGGAAGTGCCACGTGATCGGCAAGTGTCACGTGACTAGGAAGTGCCACGTGACCGGGACGTGTCACGTGATCCTTTAAATGCCTACAAGCATCCTCTGCTCTACACAAACCGTCTGATTCAAAAGAACTCCGGTCCAATGAGGCGCCTTCATTTGTAAATACGACCTGGTCAACAAACATTATTTGCAAAAAAAAAAAAAAAAGATATGATCCATCAGTATGTAGTACCTCATTTAAGTATTCTACAAGTACCACAGGCTCCACCTGCTCAGTACAAGTCGTACAAACTTTACATTTCACGTCCCATTGTACTTCTTGTGTGTGCCGTGTGCAAAATGAAAAGTTTCTTGAAAAGTTTTAACTTGACAACCACGATTCAGAAGTAAACATGTTCTCGACTAATATGTTTTTACAATGTATTATTCATCACACTCACGCAATTAATTCCTGAATTCCGTGTACACATGTTAAATATTTTATTCTCATTTTTCTGTAAATTAATATATATAAATTCCTCATGAATTTCCACATACATACTTTCTTCACAAACACAATTTCTATTCATATTTAGGGCTTGGGATCTGACTAATCTCAGGTTCAAATTAAGAACGTAGTGTTATTCATACCAAAGACTATAAACTACTTAAAGTAGTAAACAGTCTTTGTTCGTACGTCCCATTCAAAAGTGGGTGAACAGTTACTCGTTTTTATTTGAACATAAAGTTAACTTCTTTCGAAAACACTTTATGTCAAAAGATTTTACTTTTCATTTTAGAAGTCTTCTCAGACGTGAAAACTGAAAAGTTAACTTCTTGCAAAAGATCTCTATTATTAAGTTTGGAACCTGTCATTTTTGTCTCATGCTGATCCTCGACAAAATAAAGCACATACGGTGTTGTTGACTTCAAATGTGTAAGGCATGGTAATGGTGTGGAAGGGAGGGGGAAGGGGGGGAGGGGAGGAGGGGGCGAGGAGGGCGAGGAAGAGAAGGAAGGAGGGGAGGAGGGGTAGGAGGAGGAGGGGGCTTCAAAAGTGTAAGGATGGTGATGGGTGGGAAGGGAGGGGGGAAGGAGGACGAGGGAGGGGAGAGGCGCTTGAAATCTGAAAAGGATGGTGATGGCGTGGAAAGGGAGGAGAGAAGGGGGAGGAGGGAGAGGAAGAGGAGGAGGAAAGGAGGGGGAGGAGGGGAGGAGGGAGAGGAAGGGAGGGGAGGAGGGGCTTCAAAGGTGTACGGATGATGATGGTGTGGGAAGGGAGAAGGGGCAGGGGGTATTCAAATGTATGTTTATAAAATAAAACCAAAGCACTCGAACATATTTCTACTGGACATAACTATGCTTTTAAAGCACTGCAAATGCTGACATATTTTTAACATATTTAATTCAACAAATAACTGATAGTACATCAATCTTTATTTCGATTTTTTTTAAATATAATTCACCGGTCTGAGAATTTGAGCTTACACTAATAAACAAAACAATAAAATTTTCGCGAAAAAACTGTCAGAAATTTCTGTTCTCCCTTTCAGAGATCACTGATTTATTTATTTATTTATTTATTTATTTATTTATTTTGGTATGGATGCGCGCATTGTTGTAAAGGACTGCACTTGTATCCATAACGCACACATGTAATATACCACCAAGTCACGCGGAACACGGCGTCTCTTGTAATAAACATCCATTTTAAAATTATTTCAAATTACAATGTTCAGTATAATATCTTTATAAAATCTTCTTTCACAAAAACACTAATAAAACAACAAACTTTCTAAAAACGCTGGCAATGACAGTTCCACAACAAATATTTATTATGTACTTAACAAAATGAACTGTGGACAACATTTTGTGTTCAAAATCTCAAATACTCTCAATTCATAAACTCCCTATTTTCGACACTGACTCATCAAACCCATAGGTGCTATATGTAAGGCTTTATCGTCATTTCAGCCCACAATATGTTGTATACCTGTGGTTAAAAAATTCACTACATTTCTTTCTACTGATCTTATGAATGAGACGAACAACTGTCTGACTGGCACTGTCTGACTGACACTGACTGACTGACACTGCCCGACTAAACACTTTCAGACACGCCTATAAATATATATATATAAAATCCACCATTTTATTAAAGAACCTTATTAAAGAAGTTAAAAAGTGAAATTTCAGTCCTGTAAAAATTTAAATACAGATTCTGGTGATTATTGGTATGGGCCAGCAAGCAATTCCCGTTTGCCGCACCGTGAGGAAGGAAATATTATTTTGAGTCAAAGTCAGTTAAGTGTTAACTTCATAAAATGTTGACCTCAAGGTCAACATTTTCAGTGCCCTGAAGTTGACGTCAAATGGATCAATATTTGTTTATTGCTGTAAATGGAAATGTTCAAAACAAAATTCTAACACGAAAATAAAAAAAAAAAAACGCTATGCTAAAACTGCAGGATCGGGATCAGAGAAACACGTCACAAAATCGCACTTCCCACCATCAATATACACATACGTATTGTTCAGGTATTGTTTTTAACCTTAACACTTGCTTCAAACACTGTCACGATTGTCACAGTGCAATCACCATGGTAACCATGCCCACGTCATAGACGCCGTAGCAGCCGTGCGCAGAGCTCCATTGTGACGTCACATGGCTACCATTGGTCGTCTGCCCTACGACCGGTGTTATCTTGCCTCGGAGGCTTGTCATCGTCTTTCGCCTGCTGTTCTTCTTTTCTTATCACGGAGATAAGTACCGCCCCTATCACGATTAAAGTCGCCTGGGAATAAAGAAAAAAAGAAGCTTTAAAATGAGATTGATAAACACCCGAGACCACCAGGAATACGATCAGAATACAATACACTCTGTACTGTTATAGTTTTGCTCCATTCAACATTAACCAAAATAAAGGAGAAAAAAAAAACCTTTATTTTGTTTATTTTATTTTTTATTTATTTATTTTGGTATATCAGCAAAGTAGATTAATTCAGCCAAATAATGTCCGTGTTTTTAAGGTTTAGAAAGTGGGATGAGCAGCAGGAAGGGAAGCACAATTAACGAACAGATAGCCAGATAAGAGATACCAGATAGCAAGATAACAGGTAACGGACACACAGATAACAAGTAACAGACAGACAGATAATAGGCAGATAAATAACAAGTAGCAGATAGAAGATAACAGACAGACAGATATCTGGTAAAGGTAGACAGATAACAGGTAACACATCTTCAGATAACAGGTAACAGCCAGACAGATAACAGGTAACAAACAGCCATGTAACAGGTAACAGATAGACAGATAGCCAGTAAGAGCCAGAAAAAATTAACAGACAAATACACAATGAACTGAAGCGAGCAAAAACAAACTCCAATAGTTTATCTAGCCTCCTTTTTGCCACATTATTTTCAAATTTTAAACAAGTTTGAAGGAAAATTGGACTGGGTGCGTCTGGTCAAATATTTTCTTTTCAGAGTAAATCGATTTAACTGGCAGTTATTCTGAATGACGATTACTACGGTGACTAAGATGTGACACCAAATTCATTTTTAACCTCTCGTGTTTTGCACCAAACCAACAACGAACAAACAAACAAACAGACAGACAAACAACACAAGCAGACTCACCTGGAAGAGGAAGACGATAACGATTGCGATGATGGCGCGAGTTTCGAAGCCTTTCAAAAAATTCACTACCTCATCCCAGCAGCCCTGAAAAGTGACGTTGAGTGATTCAGTGAGTGATTGAGTGAGTGATTGAGTGAGTGTGTGATTGTGTGACTGAGTAATTGGTTTGTTGGTAGGATAACTGGGCCGTAGTCCAAATGGGACCTAGGACAACTGGGCCAAGGAACAACTGGAACGTGATCCGGTCAGTCAATGAAACGTCACTTAAATTCAATTATGAAAGTTTCATTGTCAGTTTTAAACGTTTGACCGGGCGCGTGAGTCTGCGTAATGGCTGGCATCTCTGCCTCTGCGTACTAGGTCCTGGTTCGAATAAATTTTTCTGGTAGCAGTGGAGATATCTGGGGATAACGTCACCCCGTGCACAAAATTATACCACGATTTCTTCGACTACGTTGAATTTATACAGAGGTGAAGTGCGCAGATTATACCACACCCTTGTGGCAAAGTCACAGGCAGACATGCGCAACGCATAACGTGCTCATTTATGACGTAAAATACATCGCGATATTTTTTTTCGTAGGTGTACAACAGCCAAACTTTACTCCGGTTCGGTCTGTTATGATTAAGACCTTTTTGTTCCGTCGATCTATTGTGGACTCCGCGTAAATAGTCCTCATATTACTACATGGAAACTGTTTTTTTTTTTAAATCCATCAACATTTGTGCTTATAGACAACAGATTGACCTCTCCAGAGGTCAGTCATTAAATAACAACAAATTATTTTAAGCTTTTCAAGTATTAAGGGTACCATTAGAAACTGAATGCTACAGAACCGTTTTTAGCAAATTAAGTAGATAAAAGTAAAAACTACCGTCTTGCGATTCGACGAATCGGGGTCAAGACTCTGAGCACAGCTCGCGTTTTTGAACTCCTTGAACTTGTTTTTGAACTGTAAATAAATCATTTTTTTAAACTGTAAATAAATCATTTTTTTAAACTGTAAATAAATCATTTTTTAAACTGTAAATAAATCATTTTTTTAAACTGTAAATAAATCATTTTTTTTAAACTGTAAATAAATCATTTTTTTAAACTGTAAATAAATCATTTTTTAAACTGTAAATAAATCATTTTTTTAAACTGTAAATAAATCATTTTTTTTAAACTGTAAATAAATCATTTTTTTAAACTGTAAATAAATCATTTTTTAAACTGTAAATAAATCATTTTTTTAAACTGTAAATAAATCATTTTTTAAACTGTAAATAAATCATTTTTTAAAACTGTAATTAGATCATTTTTTTAAACTGTAAATAAATCATTTTTTTTCAACTGTAATTAAATCATTCTTTTAAACTGTAAATAAATCATTTTTTTAAACTGTAAATAAATCATTTTTTTTAACTTTTACAGAGTGTTTGTTATTTTTCCTAATAATCATTACAGTTAACAGATATGGAGTTATTCTGAGTCAACCTAAAAGTTCTATTGGCCAGTGAGAAAATGTTGACCGTGCTTTCTGATCAACTTTTAAGAAATTATTGAAATTATTATTGGCTTGGTAATCAGTCACTGAATTTTTATCACTATTGGTTACAGATATGAAGTGGTGTTTTGAATATGTGGTTCGGTTACCGTTAATGGAATAAAAGATAACGCCCCATCCCCCTCCCTAGCTCCCACATCTGGGAGATAAAAAAAACGTCCCGTTCGTATCTGCAGAAAGACCTAATGACGTCACGCACCTTGCAGCAAGCGATGGGCCACTCCAAGGTCACCGTATCGTTGCCGAATTCACGCTCATCGTTCCACTTATCGGCCTTTTTGAAATCTTCATATCCATCGACGCCACAACATTTAAACTGCAATGTATTTATTCATTTATTATTTTAATTTATTGTTAATTCTTTATATTTTTATTTTATTATATTTTATTTATTTCTTGTATTTTTTTGGAGCAATGGGGGGAAGATTAGCGGGAGGTATCGCTCCCACCCATCCCCACCCCCATCCCCTACGCCCCTCCCCCTTTCATGCGCTATTGTTACTAAATCCCACCAGACGCTTCTTTAAATTTTGCATCGTGCAGCAAGAAATTAAATGTGAATTTTCCGCGCCTACATAAGCACTGCTTCCCTTCCCTTCCCCAACCCTCTCTCAGCACGCCCCACGTTTCTTTTCTTTCTTTCTTTTTCTTCATTTTTTCTTCTTCTTCTTCTTCTTCTTCTTCTTCTTCTTCTTCTTTTTATTTATTTATTTATTTGTTTATTTATTTATTTATTATTTTACTTATCTACAAGCAGCTTCGAAAAATTAAGCATACGCTGTGTAACATAAAATCACCGATAACAAAATGAAAGCGCTGTTTCTTTAGTGCCTGCCCAGCCACCCCACCGAAAAAAAATAATAATAATAAGATAAAAAATAAATATAAAAATACTTACATCTAGCATGATATAATTCCAAAACACGGACTCGGAGGACGAGTATTCATCGAAGCCCTTGTACTTGTCTTGCACCATTTTTGTCAATCTGTCCTTCACTGGACCAGTTAGCTAAACACACACGGGTGGTATATTACTATCAAGAGAAGCTGCCTTATATTCTGTCTTAATGGTTTTTAAAACTATTTTATCATGACATATTTCACATATTTTATCATGATATATTTCACATATTGTATTATGATATATTACACATATTTTATCATAATATATTTCACATATTTCACCTTGACTCATTTCGCATATTTTACTATCATACATTTTGCATATTTCTCATGGTGTACTTCGCATTTTTTGCTCATGATATACATGTTATGTTCATTGAATGACTCTAAATGAGTGACCTTTTTAAATGACAATAATTGGCGAGCTTGATAATACTGAAGTTAACTACTCAACAAAATACCTCTTCATATTTTTTACGATGTAAATTACCTAAAAGTGGTCATAAAAGTGGTCATAAAGAATTCATTGAAATAAAAAAATATTTAAACTAGAAGCTCATTCCGCTAGCGAAATGTTAAACACTTGACAAAATTAAAACGCAAAAATACTTCCTTCAATGGGTTATTTCTTGAATAATATATTGCGAACAACACAGCTTGAATAGGTCTTATAAGCCGAGTATTGTTTGGTTGTTGTTGACTTAAAGTTTTATTGACTGATCAGGCATACGCCTTGTTATCTATTTACGCAGTGACAGCTCGCACAAGGCTCACTGAGCAAATGTGTATTGTGCTGTCGTTAAATGCTACGCATTTACTTGCAAAAAATACCCTCTTTTCACATGGCGTTTTAACAAAGAAAACGAAATCAAAGACGAAAGTAAAAAGTGACATGCACATATTCAGATCAAGCTCTTCATAAGTCCCAAGTTTCATGGTCGTAGGGCCCATAGTGTCAGAGAAGAAGAAGACACAAAAAATCGGGAAAAGTGTCAAGAAGGAAAAAAACTAGAACCTCACTTCGCTAGCGAAATGTTAAACACTTGACAAAAATTAAAACGCAAAAATACTTCAATGGGTTATTTCTTGAATAATATATTGCAAACAACACAGCTTGAATACGTCTTATAAGCCGAGTAGTGTTTGGTTTCTGTTGACTTAAGGTTTTATTGACTGATCTAGCATACGCCGTGTTAGCTATTTACGCAGTGAGAGCTCGCACAAAGCTCACTGTGCAACTGTGTCTGATGTGGGTTAAATGCTACGCATTTACTTGCAAAAAATACACTCTTTTCACATGGCGTTTTAACAAGGAAAACGAAATCAAAGACGAAAATAAAAAGTGACATGCACATGTTCAGATCAAGCTCTTCAGAAACCCCAAGTTTCATGGTCGTAGGGCCCATAGTGTCAGAGAAGAAGAAGACACAAAAAATCGGAAAAAGTGTCAAGAAGAAAAAAAAAAGGACGAATTTTGCTCGCACAAATTCATATAACCCTTGCAAGCCAAAGGCTTGTGAAGTGTTAAAAATAAGAGAAGCAAATATTTTGTTGCTGAAAAATACGTTAAACAACTGGACTTACTGCGCCAGCGAAGAAAGCTGCTACACAGGCTATCTGCACCACCAGCATGATGCCCACACAAATCACGTACTGTAACATCAATATCATGACTGCTAACAACATTGACCTTTTAGGGTATAAGATGGTAGAGACGCGCACAATTGTTATCTGTTGCTTATTTATTATTTATTTATTTATTTACTTGTTGTTTGTTTATTTTATGATCAATGGCCCTCTGCCATGAGGCTATCCCTGGTGCCTTTATTTATGACACACAATTGACAAACCAAAGTCAAAATATTTTAGGCAGGCGCCACCGCCATCCTTAGTCCTCTTACTTCCTGTGAGAAGGAGTATGAGTAATTACTTGCTATGAAATAACTTGAGCAATTATCAGCATGATTAATTACTTGCTATGACAAGAAATGCTTTGTCGGTCATGCGATTCCACAGTTATGCTCAACAAGCGCAAGAACAACTTTTTTTTTTTTATTACTGTGACATGATGTACTCATGCACAACAGTTTGACTATAGCTCACCAGCCACAAGGCACACATCTCCTTGCCACAGACCCCATAAAAGCCCTCGACAGACAGCAGGAACAGAATCGCCCCGACAACGATAAATGCGATGGCGAATTCGAACGACAACACTGAAATAAATGAACACAAAAAAGGGAATTGATTTAATTGGTTTGCTTTCGTAACATTTTGTTCTAATTGTCTTTGCTTCATGACCTGAAAAATCTTAATCTCAGTATGAATTTTGTATTGATTTCAATATCAGTATTGATTTTCACATTAAAGGTCCATTCACACTGATTGAGTTAAAAGTAAAAATTCATAAAGAAAAGTTTTTTTGTTTTTTTTTTTGGTCTTACAAATAAGATTTTTTCTTCTGACTTTTGACTTCAATTTTTAGCCCTTACGGCACAAGGAAACGTTTTAAGGAGCGAGAAGATGTTACTTTTCACATACCAGTCATTCGTTTTTATTTTACCTTTATTGTTTTCCATAAATGAAGTGATCTTCCCACCTTCATTTCATTGAATGGAAAACATTGGGAAAAAAATGCGTTCGTTGGCGTAGTTGCGAACGTAATGACGTAAGCAACATGTTTGCTTACTTGCGAACGTCATGACGTCAGCTACACGGCTCGCCTTGGAACATTTGTCTGATGTTCTTAAGGAAAACGCCTTAAGCCCTTAAGAACAATTCCTTGAGACAAAATTTGTTCTCAAAAGTTTTTGTTTTATGACTTGAACTTTATGCTTAAGTAACGTGACTTAACCTTAAAAGTTCAGGGAGACATAGGGTCTTCAAGTATTTTGCTGCTTACACTCTCCAAATGATATTAAAGATTTTTGAGAGGAGTTATATCAGCACTTTCCAATGCATGGTTGTAAGCTTATAACAAAACAAAAGCTTATAGCTATAAGCTGACACCCACTTAATCTAAAGTATTGAGACAAACCGAAAAAAATTAAAAGCTTACAAAGCAGGTAAATCATTTAAGGCTGATTCAGCTTGTGTTCCCCAGTGTACGTTTCACTGCTCCGTAGAGAAAGCTGTCTAGTTTAAGGATTATTTGCTTGTCCTTAAATACAGTGGCTTGAGGGCATTATTTATGATAACAGCCTGTAGATTATTCCGTTTAATAATCAAATTATCCAACGTGTTCTATATATAGATTTTGCAGAACTGGCATTATTACAAGAACCTTGCCTGTCAGTTTTTTTATACCGTACGTATGTCGTTATTTGCTGTTTTTCCCTTTGCCATATTCATTTTACTGTAATATGATTAGGCTCGTTGTTTATTTTCAGTTAAATTTACTTGAAAGGTTAACTTTTTAAAATTGAATAGTTTTCTAAATTGTTCAGATTTTTCTTCTTTTTCACATTTAAGGTGATCGCTGTAAATTGCAGCACATCCGTTTTTTTTTTTTGTTTTGTTTTTTTTTTTTGTTTTTTTTTTTTTTGTTTTTTTTTTTTTTTGTTTTGTTTTTTTTTTTTTTTTTTTGAGATGGGGTTGGATATTTTGTCGGGTCTATTTCGGCCTCTATCCATAAAAGATTTGTGCAATAATTTTTTACCTTTTGTTTCAAGAATCCCACCCTACTCCCCCCTCCCCCTCTCCCTTCAACACCACACCCACTTGTGGCGCATTCCATTAGCTATTACATGCGTGCTGACGTCCCTACGTCACTCCTGTCCCCAGTCCCCGCGCGCAAACACAGCCCCAGATCATCTCTGTCCGCAGTCCCCGCGCGCAAACACAGCCCCAGATCATCTCTGTCCGCAGTCCCCGCGCGCAAACACAGCCCCAGATCATCTCTGTCCGCAGTCCCCGCGCGCAAGCACAGCCCCAGATCATCTCTGTCCGCAGTCCCCGCGCGCAAACACAGCCCCAGATCATCCCTGTCCCCAGTCCCCACGCGCACACAGTCCAAGACCATTCCTGGCCCGAGTCCCCGCGCGTCCACAGCCCTATAGACTACCACTGTCCCCAGTCCTCGCGGGCACACAGCCCTAGATCATCTCTGTCGACAGTCCCCACGCGCACACAGTCCAAGACCATTCCTGGCCCGAGTCCCCGCGCGTCCACAGCCCTATAGACTACCACTGTACCCAGTCCTCGCGGGCACACAGCCCTAGATCATCCCTGTCCCCGATCTCCGCGCGCACACAACCCTAGATCATCCCTGTCCCCACTCCCCGCGCACACTCCATTGACTATGACACTGGAGATGGAGCTTTTAGTTTGAGGATTATAGTATCCCAGAACACCCACCCACTTTAAAACAAAGACGCCCTGTAACCAGTAACACTCAAACACGTATAAATTATTATTATTATTATTATTATTATTATTATTATTATTATTATTATTATTATTATTATTATTATTATTACTAAACACTAAACACGCATGAAATTGTACACCAAATACACGTGAATTGTACACTAACCAAGCATGAATTGTACACTAAGCACGCATGAATTGTACACTAAGCACGCATGAATTGTACACTAAGCACGCATGAATTGTACTTTAAGCACGCATGAATTGTACTCTAAACAAGCACGAATTGTACACTAACCGGAAGCGTCCAGTTTGAGTGTCCCCTTCAATTTCTTGGCGTCTGTTAGTCCAGCCTCTTCAGCCAAATCCGGTATTGACTCCAGAATGTCTCCGGACTAAAATTTTTAAAAGAGACATGAGCATTACGTCATTTTTTTCGACTTCCGTGATTAGTTCGGATGTTTTCTTATTATTTTTCTTAACGGTATATACTCCGCAGGCACGTAGAAACAAGTTCATTTTTCTCTGTCGCAATTCAGTGTAATATTTTATCAGCATATGCGAATCAGCTGATCTCAGTGTCCTTTGACAAATTTAGTAAATTCTTATTGTAAATGATAAATATAAAATTGATTCTGAAATTAAAAAGGGGTGTGGTATGCCTCCTTGACGAAAACAGTGACAGATTCCACTGAATGAGGACCATCAAAGAGCGAGGCATGTCAATTCACCGAGTACAGTGGAACTTGTGAATCGAGACCGCTATCGGAAGCTACAAAAATGGTTTTAATCCACGTAGCCTTGTGTTACAAGGTCGCTTACAATGGGAGGAAGTAAAAATGGGATCCCAGGAGATGTCTTAACTAAGAAGGGATTTTGATGTAGAGGTGGTCTTATCGAGATATCGGACGGTCGTTTATCAGTTTGCCGTACTCACCGATGTGGCTAGCCTGTCGGAGCCATTGAGGGCGAGGGCACCCACAACGATAAGCAGAGCTCCGAACAGCTGCAAAAAAGTCAACATAAAGTACATCAGCATGGAGCGGCGAGTTGGGGGGGGGTGGGGTGGGGAGGGGGATGGGGGGGTCAAACCGGTGTATAGGGTGTGGTCATTGTAGAAATGGCCAGCCTGTCGGAGCCGTTGAGGGTGAGGGCACCCACAACGATCAGCAGAGCTCCGAACAGCTGCAAAAAAGTCAACATAAAGTACATCAGCATGGAGCGGCCAGGTGGGGATGGGGTGGGGAGGGGGATGGGGGGTCAAGCCGGTGTATAGGGTGTGGGCATCGTAAGTCGCTGTTTTGCATTTTATGACAAACACCACAATGAACAAATATTTGTATTATTTTATTGCCATAGATCAGAGTAACATATCTGTGGTAACATGGTAGTCAAGTGATGTGATGACCTCTGGGGGGGGGGGGTAGAAACAACCCCCAGCCCTCCTTCCCTCCCAAATTCTTGTGCATGCAATGTTTCATGTTGTCACAAACTTTACCTCATTTGCCGCAAATCTGCAGCGTCAAAAAATATCAAACGAAACTTAAGAAAAGGCATTTGCATGTGCAATAAATTTCCCCTTTTTTAACAGTAATTTTTTAAACTAAACTTAGAGAATAAATTAAAATGAAATAAAAGTTGTTGAAAACCCTACCAGGAAGAGGATATTGATGATGCAGAGAGTAACTTTAAGCGGACCGGCGCTGCAGCAGCTTTTCTTCTGGTCATCCTGTGGCGCCGCCATTGTTACAAGTCACAGAGTGGTCTCCAGTCACGTGACGTCTACAGTCACGGCGTCGTCTCCAGTCACAGCGTTGTCTCCTGTCACAGTGACGTCTCCAGTCACAGAGTTGTACGCAGTCACAGTGAAGTCTACAGTCACGGCGTCGTCTCCAGTCACAGTGTCGCCTCTAGTCACAGTGCCGTTTCCAGTCACAATGCCGTCTGCAATTACAGAGTCGTTTCACATCACAACACCTTCCCTATCACCTCTCATGTAGAATAACAGACAGTGTCCAATTAATCCTCAAACTTAAAGTTTAATGGCGGACAAAAACGGCTGAACCAGTAAGGTATTAAATACAAGTGATATGTTTTCTTCTTTTTTTATTTATATATTTTTATTATTTTTTTATACAGACGATACCTTGTTACTTTTATTTATGAGGAGTCACTGCCACACTAATACTCCCTGTAGGACTGATTCCTGAAAATATCCAATATCTCTTCTGGAAATAAGAACTAAAATCTTAAAGAAAAAAATAGCAATAATTAAATCAGAGAGATTTGACAAGATGTGGCAATAAACTGTGGTATTCCATGGAATCTCTTTGAAGATAAAACACGTTGACGTTTGTGTCACTTAGTAAGCTGCCTTCAGTCTTGACAACTATTCTACAAAGCCGGCTCTTGGGTAATAGTGTCCCTATTGAAAATGTCCTGTTACACAGTTAGGGTAACGGTTTGCTCAGCAGGGGGTGACGGTTAGACCAGTAGGGAGTGACAGTTAGTTCAGTGGGAGCTACGGTTAACTTAGGCGGGTGACGGTTAGCTCAGTAGGAGCTACGGTTAACTTAGACGGGTGACGGTTAGCTCAGTAGGTAGTGACGATTAGCTTAGTAGGAAGTAATGGTTAGCTCAGTAGGGGCTACGGTTAGCTCAGAGGGGTGACGGTTAGCTCAATGGGAGATGACGGTTATCTCAGTAGGGGGTTAAGGTTAACTCAGATGGGGTGACGGTTAGCTCAGTAGGGGTCACGTTTAGCTCAGTAGAGAGTGACGTTTAGCTCAGTAGGGAGTGACGGTTTTCTCAGTAGGGGGCCAAGGTTAGCTCAGATGGGGTGGCGGTTAACGCAGTAGGGAGTAACGGTTAGCTTAGTAGGGAGTGACGGTTAGCTCAGTAGGGACTGATGGTTAGTTCAGTAGGGAGTGACAGTTAGCTCAGTAGGTAGTGACAGTTAGTTCAGTAAGGAGTAACGGTTAGCTTAGTAAGGAGTGACGGCTAGCCCAGGAGTGACGCTAGCTCAGTAGGGGGGTGACAGTTAGCTCACTTGGTTACAGCGTTAGTCCAGTAACCCCAAGGTTCTAGGTTGCATCACAGGGAGTGGCAGAGATGTATTTGGCCTTCGCTCAGATTGCCTCTGCCAGTGGGTTTAGATCAAGTGTCACATATTGTCCACTAAATCCTTCGGTCACTCCTTTTTCCTAAAAAATAAAAAGTTGGATTCGTCCATTGCCGCCTGTTCCATGGTCGACCGTTTATTACAGTTACCCCCCTTGAACGGGGCGTGGCATTATGCGAGCATTGCATATTATCATGTCTTCAGAGAGCAGTGTGTGTTATTTTTGGAACATTACTACGAGGCTTTAACGGATTATGCAATGCTTCGTATAATGCCACTGTACTGGTTATTTTTGTTAGCACAGACTGTGAAAAGGTCTAGTTTTGTTCCAAGAATCTATTTTAAGAGCGGCACGGTTCATTTCAGGTTTTTGCACCACAAAAGTAGGATCAGGAAAGTTTTTATTTGGTGTACAGCAGGTCCTTATATCTGTGTATCGGACTAGCACGAATCCAGAACAGGTATGATCTCACAATGGATTCAGTTAACCCCCAATCAAAGCTTAATCCCACAGTGTTCTGCAAACCCGAAGTGTTCTATAATAGCAATGCAGTTCAATGCACATATTCTGTTTGTCATTTTTCGAAGGAACCAAAAATGTGGACCGCCAAATTTGATTAAATAACCCCTTTCTTTAACCAAGGTGCCAAATTTCACTCCCCAAACTGCTGAGAGTGAAAACAAAAAACACCCTTTTTTGAACGCAGTAGGGTGAAAAGGGGGGTTCTACTGCACTTTGTGACGTCATACTGTCTGGAAGTGACGTCATCATGTCTGGAAGTGACGTCATAGCGTCTGGACCGGAAGTGCTGTCTGGACCGGAAGTGACGTCATCATGTCTGGAAGTGACGTCATAGCGTCTGGAGCGGAAGTGCTGTCTGGAGCGGAAGTGACGTCATCATGTCTGGAAGTGACGTCATCATGTCTGGACCGGAAGTGCTGTCTGGAGCGGAAGTGACGTCATGGTAAGGAAGCGTTAGGATAGGCGCGGCCATCCATGACGTCATCATGACGTCATGATGACGTCATGCTGTGTGGTGGCTTGCTAGGGTGTTCTGGCTATCATCGGCGAAGTCAATGAAGCCGGCTGCCAATCGGCAACAGACCCTAAAAAGTGATGACCCCCCCCCCTAGGCGGCAGTCGGGACTGACCCCCCCCCCCCCCCCTCAGGACATACTATGGACCGACCCCCCCCCCCCGGCAACAGACCCTAAAAAGTGATGACCTCCTCCACCCCGGCAACAGACCCTAAAAAGTGATGACCTCCTCCCCCCCCCCCTAGGCGAGCAACATTCTGTCAAGTCAGCTTCAGTTCCATCAGAGGGGTATATAAGGGATGAGCATACAGCAGTGACAGTCGGTAAGTGGAGCAAGAGTTACACACTACAATTGGATCACATCAGACCCAGGGATGGCATCCAGTGACAACTATTTCGGTAAGTGTTTATTGAAACTTTATAAATAAAAAGTGAACTTTAGTTATTTGCAAACAAACTTTGTAAACAAACTTTGTAAACAAACTTTGTTAACAAACTTTAGTTATTTGCATAATTGAAACTTTGTAAACAAACTTTGTAAACAAACTGTGTAAACAAACTTTATAAACAAAATTTGTAAACAAACTTTGTAAACAAACTTTATGAACAAACTTTATAAATAAAATTTGTAAACAAACTTTGTAAACAAACTTTATAAACAAAATTTGTAAACAAACTTTGTAAACAAACTTTGTAAACAAACTTTATAAACAAAATTTGTAAACAAACTTTACAAACAAAATTTGTAAGCAAACTTTGTAAACAAACTTGACTTATTTACATAATTGAAAATTTGTAAACAAACTTTGTAAACAAACTTTGTAAACAAACTTTGTAAACAAACTTTGTAAACAAACTTTGGTTATTTGCTTAATTGAAACTTTGTAAAACAATACCTTTCGTTATACTTGGTCGATTTATATGAAAATTTCACTGTTTGATTCAGTTTTATGCAAACTTTTGTTATAAAGTAGTCATAGGCTATTTGCGCAGCGTGCTGTATGCATATTTACCGTCATTTTAACTTAAAATTGTGATAACTTTCATTATAGTTGACTGATTTACATGAACATTTCACCATTGGTTTACGATGCTTCTTCGCGGATGAATACCATTTGGCAGACCATTTAACTTCACCGCTAGATGTCTCTGCTGTGTAGCAGTGCAGCTGTACAACTTCACAACTGTAAGTGAGACATTCATATACACAAGTAAAATTCTGCTGAGTCAGCAATTTTAACATTTTTGAGCAAGTTTGAAAAGTTACACACCATATTTTGATTACATGGAAGTAGAATAAAAGCATGAGTGAAACATGTCAACTAGTCAACTAGTGATACATTCTGCTGAGTTAACACACCATTGAAGTGGTATAAAAGGAAGAGTGAAACGTGTATTTTGCTTCATTTCAGTTCTAGCAGTTGAAGAAACAACAACGATGGCACCAGTCTACTGTCATGATTGTGATGTGAAATTTCCATCTCTGGAAGTGTTCGTGGCACATACATGCAAACCAGCTAGGATGAAACGTGCTCATGAAGAGCTTGTTGAGCAGATTGAAGCCAAGAGACGAAAGACCGTACAAGATGGTGTTGAAAGACCTGATCCAGTCCTCTGCTGTAAATGCGCCAAGATATTTTCATCTTTGGATGCATTTGAGACACATGCATGTGCTGAGATGGAAAATGTGTCTCATGAAGAACAAAGAAAGAACGAGACAGGACAAGTAGGCAGAGGCAGAAGAGTGAGTCTTGGTGAAAACGCGCAGGAAAGACGGTTTGAGCCTGAGGATGGATCAGATTTGCTACTTGAAATGCGACAACAAGAGAATAGAATCAAGAGACATTTGTTAGAAACGTTAAACCATGGCATGAAATGGTACATTGTGGTACATGCACGCTTCAAGAAAATGACACCAAATGTTGAAGGCGTGATGGTAGAACAGGTGGATAATGCCTTCATCAGTAGTCCAACATATGCAGCATACAATCCAACAGATATTGAGAAGGACTTGCCAGAAGCCTATAAAGAATTATTTACCAGGTTTGATGAACATGAGCGACAAGGTTCTGGCTGGGTGTTGGATAACATATTATTCATTGAAGTACATACAGCTACGTCAGCGCCACTGGAAGCGAGCAGTTTTATCCCACTACCGAAGAAAGTAAAGAGTACAAAAGGTGTGTTAAACATTCAGAATAAAGACAACAAGTGCTTCTTATGGTCTGTATTGGTTCACCTTCAGCCTTCAACAAATGTAAACCCAGAGCGTGTGCATCAATACAAGCTATTTGAGAACGAATTGAAGGTGGAAGGCATGACATTTCCGACACCGATTACAGACATTCCAAAGTTTGAAAAGGAGAATGATTTGTCCATTAACGTGTTTGGATATGAACATGATGTAGTTGTTCCCATACAACTAAGTCGAAACACCAGAGCCAGAGAAATCAACTTACTTTTGATTAGCAATGACAAGACAAGACATTACTGCCTCATCAAGAATTTCAGCAGACTGATGGCTTATCGATCAAAGCATAAGGCTGCAGCTTTTTATTGTTTCAACTGTCTTCACGGGTTTAGGCGACAAGATCTGTTAGACAAGCATCGTGAAGTGTGTGGCAAGCATGGAGCACAACGTTTATCATTCCCCAAGAAACCTTTCATCAAGTTCAAGAATGTAGCCAAACAACAGCGAGCTCCGTTTGTCATTTATGCAGACTTTGAATGTTTCACGAAAATGCATGAAGGAGACAAGTATCAACATCATCGTCCAAACAGCTTCGCCTATGTGGTTGTCAGCCAGTATGATACACGTGCACCAGTCGTGTATCGAGGAGATAATGCTGTGAAAGTCTTTTTAGACCATATGGTGAATGAACGTGATCGTATTGTGCATGGTTTACAACAGAAAAAGAAAATGGTCATGACTCATGAAGATGAAGAGCATTATAAGAACGCCACAGATTGTTACATTTGTCATGAGCCTCTAGGAGCAGATCATGTGAGAGATCATGACCATATCAATGGTAAATACCGCGGAGCTGCACATAGTCAATGCAATTTACAATTTCGACTTCGAAAGGATCAGCAGGATGTGAAAGATTCTTTCATCATTCCTGTGTTTTTCCACAATTTACGAGGCTATGACAGCCATTTGATCATGGAAGAAATTGGAAAGTTCAAAAATGAGACAATTACAGTCATTCCCAACACCGTTGAGAAATATATTGCATTCACCATGAGCAATCTGAAATTTACAGACAGTTATCAGTTCATGAGTACTTCTCTACAGAAGTTGGTATCCAACCTGGCGGCAGAAGAGAAAGACAACTTTTATAACATGACGTCACACATTCACGATAGCGACCAACAAGAGTTACTGTTGAGAAATGGAGTGTACCCTTATGATTACGTGGATGAGCCATCCAAGTTTGCTGAAACACAACTGCCGTCCAAGGACAAGTTTTACAGTCTGCTCAGTGAAGAAGACATTAGCGATGAGGATTATGCGCATGCGCAGAAGGTGTGGGAGACATTCCACTGTACTACATTTGGTGAATACCATGACTTGTACCTGAAATCAGATGTGTTGTTGCTGGCTGACGTGTTTGAAAACTTTCGTCAAGTATGTCTCAACACATATGAATTGGATCCTGCTCACTACTATACAGCGCCAGGACTGTCGTGGGATGCCATGTTGAAAGCGACAAAGGTGAAATTGGAATTGATCAACGACATTGACATGTACCAAATGGTTGAACAAGGTCTACGTGGAGGAATATCTGTCATCACACACAAGTATGCGAAAGCAAATAACCCCTACGTAGCAGATTACGATCCCACGAAACCGACCAACTACTTGACGTACCTGGATGCAAACAACTTGTATGGCTGGGCCATGTCGCAAAGCATGCCGGAAAGTGGATTTATGTGGGTGAGCGAGCCAGAATCCATTGACTTTATGGATGTGGATGAAGATGATGAGATTGGATACATTTTAGAAGTGGATTTGGAATACCCATATGCAATCCATGATCATCATAATCACTATCCAGTGGCTCCAGAACGGAAATGTGTGAAAGTGGGAGAATTGTCAGAGCATAGTCAGAAGCTACGGAAAGATCTAAACATGAAAGGCAAACCTAGTGAAAAGCTCATTCCCAACATGTGTGACAAGAAGAAATATGTGCTTCATTATAGAAATTTACAGCAATATGTCTCACTGGGATTGAAAGTCATGAAGGTGCATCGTGCCATCATGTTTGCACAGAGCAAATGGTTGGCAAAATACATCTCCTTGAACACGGAAAAGAGAAAGTTGGCTAAGAACCCGTTTGAGAAAGACCTTTTCAAACTGATGAACAACTCTGTGTTTGGCAAAACCATGGAAAATGTGAGAAAGCGCATGAATGTGGAACTTGTTCACCAGGAAAAGCGGTTCAAGAAACTTGTGGCCAAACCTTCCTTCCACAAATTTAGAATTTTCAACGAAGATTTGACCGCGGTACATTTGCGCAAAGTGGATCTGCTTCTGGATAAACCCATTCAAGTCGGCTTCACCATTCTTGACCTCAGCAAAGTGCTCATGTTCCACTTTCATTACAACTACATCATGACCAAGTATCCCGACGCCAAACTCTTGTTCAGCGACACCGACAGTCTATGTTATGACATAGAAACGGATGATATCTACAAAGACATGCAGGAAGATGCCGACTTGTTCGACACAAGTGACTATCCCCCAGATCATTTCCTGCATTCCAACGTGAACAAGAAAGAGCTTGGGAAAATGAAAGATGAGACGGCGGGCATTCCCATTGAAGAGTTTGTTGGACTTCGACCGAAAATGTATAGTATGATATATGGTGGGAAAGAAAAACGTACGGCTAAAGGTATCACTCGCGCGTGTCAAAGACGGATGAAACATCAGCAGTATAGAGACAGTTTGTTCAACCAAACGCAAACGATAACCACAGGGCACATCATTCGAAGTCATGACCACCAGATCTTCTCGGAGAAGTTGAGGAAAGTGGCTCTCTCTCCTTTTGATGACAAGCGATATGTGATGAGTGATGGCTATTCCACTTTGGCGCATGGGCATTACAGTATATAAGGGGGAGACACTTCAACTTTAGAGTTAGTTGAGGTGTGAACACTGAAGCGTCAACATGAATCGGAAAAGATCTGCAACAACGGATATGGATACTCTTGCTGATACAGTGAAAGACATGAATGTGAAACATCCTGGCAATACCATCAAGAAATTAAAAGTGGAGTCGACGGTACCAACACCACAGTCGTGGGATGGAATGCTTTCTCTAGGCAATGGAAAGGATATCAAGATTATGAAACAAAGTAATGAAGGTGTGGTAAACATTCGCAAATACCTCAGAGATGAGGGGACTGGAAAAAACCGTCCGACGAAAAAGGGAATTTTGCTGACAATACCTGAATGGAAAATGATGAAGAAGCAGGTGAAAGAAGTGGATAAAAGGCTTCGTAGACAAGAAGGTGGCTCATAACAAGGTAAAAACATGAATGCACTCATGCTGAACGGTGGTGTTTACCTTACTGTAAATGAGAGGAATGAAGTGATACTAGATTCTAAGACAAGTTATCATCGGTTTAAACCTGAAGTGTTGAAAGACACCTCATTCCACTTGAACCTGGGTTTAAACGTAGGACTTGAAAATAAAGTGGAAGTGACGGTAGCGGAATATGATTCTAACATACGTGTAGAAATCTGTAGAAATCTTTTACAGGATTATAAGGGAGTTGTGCCAGATACACCATATGCACAGTTGATCTTCTTTGATATCAAGAACTGGCACGCAGCCTTACGATTCCTAGAAGCTATACAACATCCACTGTTCAACATCATCCGAGTATAAAAGATGGAAGACTATTTGTTGGATTATGAACCCATTACATATGGATTCTCATATCTGAGAAACTTATGTGATGACATTGTGCTACGACATTTTGGACAGTTTATCATACTATCGCTTGACGAACAATCTGTGTTGAAGGATCATCTAGACAAGTTGAGAATACCCGGCTTTCTGCTTCACCTTTCAAATGATATAGAAGTGCGTGTGATTCAGAACTGTCTAGACGTGTTTGTACAATTTCGCCAATATGACGAGCTTACAGAAAACTATGACTACATCACCCTCAGCACAGTGGAATGGAACGCGCTGTTGCAAGCTTTGGATTGGAAAGAACCTGACGCTTGAATTCAAAGAAACAGAAATATGGCTTATGCGGGGCACCAAATCCATTGAGTTGACACAACATATGCCTGTGATGGACATTGACATAAATGAAGAAGGATATGAACTGAAACTGTCTGAACATGAAACTGCTAAAGTGATAAAGTTTGGTGATGTGCGTTATGTGAGCTTTCATAGCATTTACAAACACGGATGTAATGTCTATGATACCTATATCAATTTAGATTCTAATGAATGGTATTCATTGATGAATGTATTGAAAAATGAATGTGTTTGTAAATAAAAGTTTGTAAATAGTGTAAATAGTCTTTGTTAATTAAGAGTTTGTAAATAGTGTTTGTAAACTTTGTAAATAGTGTATATAGAATTTGTAAATAGTGTAAATAGACTTTGTAAATAGTGTTGGTAAACTTTGTAAATAGAATTTGTAAATAAAAGTTTGTAGTTAAGAATTTGTAAATAGTATAAATAGACTTTGTAAATAAAAGTTTGTAAATAGTGTTTGTAGTTAAGAATTTGTAAATAGTGTTTGTAGTTAAGAATTTGTAAATAAACGTATGTACAACACAATAAACAAGACTGTTTGAAAACTTGGTTTGTTTTATTTAACAACAACAACAACTTAACTAATATAACAACAACAACTTAACTACAACTTAACTAATATAACAACAACAACATTAATAAAACAATGGTTTATAATGTCTATATACAAAATCCTTTACAATAAAATCACCATCCTTTCTTTTTAATATATTCACAATATCAAACATACTCTGACCTCGAGCTCTATGTAATATATAATATACACAATAAAAACCACATGACGATGATATTGGCGTTTGTAATGATATAGAATTATACATATAGTCATTTCTTAAAAATATGTCTAAACGATCATCGAGAGGTAACAGTCCATAAGAGTCAAAATATTCTGCAGGGTCTTTATCATAATACACTGCCATCCAATGTTCTCCTGGTTCATCTTCATCATCTGTGTAGATTACATAGGCACCGCGTTGTAAAGATGGTAACTGGTCCATGGCAAACACGCCTTGAAACAAGTCTTTAGTCATGACATCATGACTCAATATGGCATCAATCTGCTTCATGTTCATGACTGGTAGTCGAATTGGATGCTGCGATTTGCACTTATTTCAATAATGTTGTCAAATTCAGCATAGACAATGACATTGATGGTATGTTGCAAAGCCGTAGCAAAGTTCATTTCTAGCCGCAAATTCCCATGCTTGATCAGGGGAAAATGATCATCACCATCATAATCCGGTGTTAAGTCAAACGAAAATAAAGCATAACCTCTAGGCCAATCTTCCCGTTTTATAATGGAACTTTTCTCACCATTCAATCGATCAAACGATTTGTAAAGCGTTTCAAAAGCGTCCAGGTATTTGCTCTGTGTAATGTCAAGCTTGAGAGGTTTGGATAGAACTGGTTCACCATCCGTGTACAGTTGCATATAGTCCAGATCAAAATGTTTGAAATCATATGGATTCCTCAATACTGATCCACCAAAAGCTTCATTATGAACCAGACCAATGACAATACGATTTGGTAATTGACCCAAAAAGATGTTATCTTTCACAAAAGACTGAAATCCTGCTGGAATAGCTAAGACTTTACATTCTTTTCTAGTGATGATGATCTTGGCAGGACTTTTCATCAATGCATCTGTATGTCCTAACTGAATACCTGGACTCACCCTCACTTTGCGAATGGTTAAAAATGCCTCTTTCACTTCTACCTTATAGGTATTATCTGCAGCCATCAATACATAGTCATCTTTTTGTTTATGGAAACGCAATTTCAAACTGATGCCATTCGGAAGATAACGATCCTGCTCAAACAAATCTATCCTTAAACCACCTGTGAGCATAACATCACGGCTAAGACGTGTATGCAAATAACGATGATGTAAGCCATTATTGCCTTGCTCACCCAAGTCACCGCCGTCAGCATTGACATGAAACCCGGATACATATCGTTCATGATTAGGTCTTTTCACCTCATGACTATTCATTGACCCAGCAGTATCCTTGTACATGAGACGCATAGAGCGCTCAGAATGTAGACTTTCTTCCGAACCATGGATGAGATGAGAGATAATGCTGGTATAACCATGAGTATTGTTGCTATGCGAAACCAAACGATCATTCAGAAACAATTCAATATTAGACCATAACCCATTAAACACATAATTGATGCAAGAGACATTATCATCTGCGCCACAAGCTGTTCCATCGGCCTTTAGAATGCGACATACAATATGAAGTTTGCTGTTCTTTAAATCTAGATATTCTTCTGTACTCGCAGGAATGTAGAATTCTATTGGAGCGCCTTCTCTAATGGTAGTGAGTGGTTGATAGTCGACATTATAACTTTTCTCTACAGCAGTTTGCGTTGGTGGTACATGAAACCATTCCAATGGAGAAAGACTACATTCACACGAATGATTATGAATGAGAGACATAATTTCAAAAGATATCTTTGCGATATTTTGATGTTATCCGTCTGGCTGTTTTTCGTCTTCTGGCACGTTTCGTCGGTTGCACGCGCTTTTGTTCACCAAACAACGTTCTGCTACTCGGCCCGTCACATCTTTCGCGACATTCTTTGCAGCCTTCTTAAGATGTGGCGCAACGATCTTAGCCCCAGCCTTAAGTAGTGGAATAGCTTTGCGAGCCAATGATCCAAGTATTGAACCAATACCATCGCCATATTTGATTCGCGCTCCTTTGAATCCTGGTAATTCCCCGCCCACTTGACGAAGAAAATGGTTGCGATATGCAGACGGATCGTGTGTATAAGCTTTCATATTGCTTTTGGTCGAAAATGGAGTTTACAGATCACCTTTCCAGTTTGAAATGGAACATTATAACCTGTGTCGTCCTTAATATTCATTTCTATCATGTCAAATTTGGATGTGTTTACAGGAACATAATGTGGTTCGCCGTACGTTTTCATGATAATATCTCCATCATGACCTTGTATGCCAACAGAACGTAGTAAGGGAACATAATAATCACCAACAACTTGTGGTTCACAAATGCTACAATACACATAAAGTGTATAAAATCCCTGTTTCACATCCGCTTTATGTTCAGCTGTACATGTTTCAGTATACCATTGATCTGGGATAAATCCTAAAATCTCAGCCAATCCAGCGGATAATGACACTTCAAAACCATAATTTAGAAATAGAAAAACACGTCGTCTAATTTTATCATACTTTATCCGAATAGCTTCTTTAAGGTCATCTTTCATAGAATTAGTTGCTTCTTCATTCACTGCCATATTTCTTGTATGGATCTATAGTAGCCATAAGGAATATTAATAGTCTCAAGTGTCTCTGTCAGTGGTTGTTGTCGATACTGAATAGAATAGTCCATGTCATGTCTCATCGTTGTCCATGTATGTGGATATTGAATTTCAGCTAAAGCCACTTCATATTTTCCATTCAGATAAATAGTTCGAGGCATACAAATTTGGTAATTCGAAGCCTTGTTGTTGGGAGAATAGTTCATACTAGCATTGCTAGGCAAAGTAATGTAAAAGCTTGTTGACTCCATGATGAGAACTAAATGGTATAGGTGCGTTGACGTTGCCTATATACTTCACGATAGCGCGCGCCATTCGACCAAGTATGCAAATGGTCTTTTACATCATGATGATCTATGACTTCTCCTTCACAACAAGCAATTATACATCTTATTTTTACAGGAATAGTTGTGTCTTGACAACAACATAGCTCTTTCAGCCATGTTAAAAATTTTCCCATCCTTCAGGAAACTGTCTTTGTTGACGTTGTTTCATTTCTGTTGTAATGTCGTCACGAGTGGTCTTTTTACTAAACATTGTTTTTGGAATATTAGCATCAACAATTTCCTGGATAAATGGATGCCAGCCATATGGTGGTATGGCTCGTTCTTTTCTTCTTGTCGCCACCAATGCTTCTTTCATCAAATCAACCATGTTGGAATTTGCTATAATATCGCCCGTTTTCAACACAAGTTCATTCTTGTCTGTCCATGTCGTACCATGTTTCTTCAGTTCTGCTAAAAGTTGTGTTACTTTTCCATGATAGATAGGTTGAAAATGACTTAAAAATAACTTTTCTGGCTTTTCAGGTGATGATGATGATGATGAGGGCTTTTGCTGCCTAGACTGACTTGTTCGTAAATGACGACCAAGAAGTTGAGATATTTCTATAGCCTTTTCACGTGTTCGTTTCCCACGTAAAAGTGTATTGACTTTTGTTTTGATATCATTTTTCTTTTCTAATAGCAGTTTGTATTCATATTCAGGAATGAGGACCATTTTCATAGTATGTTTCATTTTAGCAGCAGTTTGGCTAACAAAGGTAATGCCAATCTAGCAATAGCTCCAATGAATCCTCCTTTCTGATTAATCAACTTCTTTTTTCGTCGAAGGGATATCTTCTTATCTGCTAGAGTACGAAGCGTATGACGTTCACGTTTAAATTCCTTAAACCTTTTTGAGCTTAAGGGTAAATGTCCTTGCAATATATTCAAACAAATTTCAAACAAGCTTGTTAATTCCTCCTTTGTAGCTTGCTGTAGCAAGGATTTACGTCGTTTAGGCGCACTGCGTGCAAGCAAATGAAGAAACGGCTGGTTCGCTCGAATACGTTTAGACATCTTGACTGCGAATGGTCAAATGACTTGGTTCTTGTTCATACACTGCTTTATCAATATATACATAATGAGTATCTTTTGGTAAAATGCCTGTACGAATACGTAGTTGATCATTTGTCTTTGGTTTTAAATCAATGAATAAATAACCATGAGGTTTGCTGGTAGCATCTTGATAGGCTTCTATGAGAAATTGAGATCTTCTAGGATACATTTGCCGCGCCAATGTACTAATTTGCTGACTGTCTCTAGGATTTTTAAACAGAATGATATAATGTGTATTCAAACTAATATTTCGCATCTCTTTCCCATGATGGAATAAATTATGCACAATAAAGATAATGCTTAGATTTTGATGACTGCTGCCAACACTAAAGAGACGTGTCATACGCTCATCACTATGACATTTCGTCATTAAGTCATCAATGATAAGTAAGTTTGGTTTCTTCGGGTTAAAACGCTCTTCAATGTCATCTGGAATGCCTTGGTAAAATTCCACGCCTTTCATTCCCTTGTACAAAGGCTGATCTGCTGCATAAAGCCATAAAATGCTTTTTGGAGAGGGTTGAATCAACTTTTGTTCTAGAATTTCCTTCACCAGAGACGTTTTGCCACTGCCTGTAGGTCCAGAGACTAAACATGTAAATGGATGCTTCATTGTTGAATGTCTGTTTCTTTCACCCAACTGTTAAACTTGTTTGGCCAACCTAACCACTTGACAAATAATTCTTTCACACCTCCTCGTCTTTTACGTGTTTTAAAGACTTTTTCAATTCTATAAATAGATTCAATATCTTTGGTCACTTTCTGCAGTTCTTCTTCATAGAAATGGCCATCAATATCTTCGTCAAAAAAGTCTTTCACACGATATAAATGTATTCCTTGCTTCTTACACCGATGTGTGACAATGAAGACTTCTTGCGTCCATTTGATGTGATAATCGCGTTGAAACACGTATTTAATGTGGGAAATGCGAACATGATCGCCAATGTTAAATTTGTACTTCTTCTTCTTCGGTTTCAATTTCAGTTTGTCGACATACATATACTTCCACACTTTTGATTCGTTGTCTTTACGAATCTCGACTGGAGCATATTTATTAGGAAGAGAACCATGAGGTCTATGGTTGTAATTGTACACCAAGTCTGGAAGAATGTCTAAGTAACGGTAAGTTTGATTATGTAGAAAATACCGATACATCATTCCCTTTAGAGTACGAATGACTCTTTCAGCAAAGTTGGCTTTGGTTTCATTCTTTGTGGTATAAGCATGAATTCCTTCTTTCTTCAAAAATGCTTTAACCCATCTGTTTTTAAATTCTGTTCCTTTATCAGACCTTAGAGTTCGCAGTCTTCGTCGTGTGTCATGAAAAATCTTTTGGAAAGCTTGTATGACGCTGGTATGTGATTTATTAGGTATTG
The DNA here is from genome assembly GCA_949752745.1 of Protula sp. h YS-2021. Lineage (NCBI taxonomy): Eukaryota > Metazoa > Annelida > Polychaeta > Sabellida > Serpulidae > Protula > Protula sp. h YS-2021. Next base: position 64,128,805 of record OX457029.1, on the reverse strand, counting down.
GCTGTACCCAGACATATTTGGAAAACACATCAATGACAATGAGTAAAAAGCGTATGTCATCATTATAGGGAGCTATGTTTCCCATATCAGCCAAATCAATATCCCACATGTCATCAATACCACGTGTAATCACACGTTGTCTTTTGAACCTGTATTTGACAGGTTGTAGTAAACTGAAAGCATCTTAATCCTGCAGCCATTTCTTCACTTGTGACTGTGTGACTGGTTGATCATGTTTTCTTAAGATGTGATACAGTTTGTAAGGACCAGCAAATGCTCCAGGCTGTCCAGGTTTGAAGTAAATATCAGTCAAGTAGTCTTTCCACGTCGACATGATGAATGAAAAAACACGTCTGAACAGAACAGCTTTTATTTTATAACTCAACCAACATCACTTCACTAACATGCACTTAACTACTAAGTTTTTACAAATCAAGTATAGATACAATGGTATGAATAACTGGAGACCATTGGTCTTCAATGAACACTAACCAATGACTGAGTTCATCCAATGTAATAGCATCTACACCATATTTCTCACAACGCTGATTTGCATTCTCTAACACTTTATCTAAATGCATGTAATATTTAGCTTCATTCCAATATGTATAAACAGATGCAAAATGACAAGTATGTTCTTGACACTCTTCATGTTGACAAGCAGGACAGACTAAATATGCAAACTTTTTTACAGCTGATAACATTTCTTCACAATAAGCTTTTTGCACAATATATTGTCTCAGTGTCATGTCAGCCATTATAGTGCAGCATAGATTAACCACTCTCTCACTTCATCAAACAGTTTTGGATCAAATAGAGCAAAGTGATATGCTGCTTCCACATCAAACTCCTCAGCTCCAGACTCTTTGATGAAATCCTTACGCAAGTTTGATAAGTTCAGCATGGAATGAGCAAGTTCCCAATAGATGTTGATATGTTCAAGTTGTTGTTCAACAGTTCCAAAACGTGCTAGTTCACTTATCATATAGTCCACAAACTTGTTCTTGAAACATGTTTCTACATCCATCTTTTACATGTCCACACGTCTGTACACCATGACGGTTGGCAAGCAAATGAAAAAGTCTCTAACCCTCACACAACATTTCTAACAACTTTCCCATAATATTCTGACCAGGATATTCAGATGACACATGTTTCACACCAGCTCCCCACCAATGATCATACGTTGCTTCAACTAAAGTTTTATCTTTACATTCTTTTAACTTGTTGCGAAACAATACACACTGATCCAGTTTGACTTGTAAAACATCTTGCATTTTGCTTCTCTTCACTGTATGCCATAAAGGACATGGCTTTATCACTTTAGCAATACGTTTTGCTTCATATCCATTTCTACATGAAGCAATGGCTGAAGCAATATCTTGACGGTGATGAAACACTGCTTTCTCATATTGATACAAAGCTTCACTTGAGTTGAACACATGTCCATACTTTTCAAGTCGTGTTGGAGACATGTTTGAAAGAACGTCCTTATGACCGCTGAATAGTACAAGATTCTCCATGTTGACTTTGCTTCTGCTGTTTTATTCTAACATGTCGGTTTCTTCCTGTAATAAAATATCTTTTAATATATTTGATGCCTCTTCTATCATATTCTTTCTTTGTTTACGTTGAAACCACTCACATAAAACTAAATTTGCTAGTAAGAAAAACATTGTTATCAATCCACTATGTTGTCATAAACATGTTTAAAAAGGTTTTTATAACTTACCTGACAAAGCTGCTTGGTTTCCTCTTCTTCTTGTAGTCCACAAGAATCTCTCAAATAGTCAACCACGGTGAAATATACTTCCACATCAGTGCGAGCAGAATAGAACGCAGAATCAAAGTCAAAGTCAGAATCTTCTATTCCAATTTTATGACATTCTCCAAGAAATCTTGAATGTAGTTCAATCATATCAAGACTGTGATGTACAATATCCCAAAAAGCGTCTAAATGATAAAGTTGATAGTCTGGAGTGCCACAGCAAGCAAGTTTAGCAATCATCAAGTCAACATAAGCTTTTTTAAAACATGCGTCCATCTTGTTTCAGTGTCACTTTTACTTTGCTTCACAGACTTTAAGTACTCCACACTTGCCGCAGAAGTTGTTTGGTTCACACATCTTGCAATTATACTTGTGACAGTGGCAATGATAATCCTCCATATATCCACAAGCACCACAATAGTCGCAGGTAAGTCCAAGTTGATTTTGCACATTCATGTTCTCCAATTGAACTTCATCCAGCCTTTTCTTGGATAGCTTTGACACCTTCATCCGACCATCCTTTCGCAGCTTGATAGGAGTTATGACATGACATTCCTCACATGGCGATAGGGCTGAGTTGATGTTGTCCATCTCCTGAAGCAGTGTCTCCCATTCACCATCATTCATGTTGATGTGATGTGTGTATTCTTTCCCTTCAAACCGTGACGTGCGCACAGAACTCACATAGCGCATATCCAAGTATGAAATGACTTCAAGCCACTTCGTTTGCGTTAAGTATAGTTTGAAGCCAATGTCACGTAAATTTTTCAAGCTCTGGCACACAATCTTCCACAAAGATGGTGAATAAGCACACCATCTCTCTCCACGTGTGATGCGTAGAAATGGCCCATATTCTCCATGCTCCACAGTAATGGTTAAGTTAGCACTAATTTTAAAGCTGCTTGTCTTGTTCTCCATGGCTGCCACAATGTACTGATGATCCACTCCCTCCAACTGTCTGCTGAGAAATGACTTCACTCTGCTGAGTCCACTCCCTTTTATACCCAACTGTTTGCTGAGTCAGCTCCCTTGCAAAGTTTTGAGTTCACTTCAACTCGTCCATGGTTGAATCGAACAAGCTCTGATACATTCGTCTTCAATGGAACATCATCATCATAATGTAAAATGATTCTTGCAGCTACAGCTAACATGAGCTCCACTGCCCAAATTGTATTCGCGTTGATAAATGCTGAATCAATGTCATAAGTTAACGGTAAATGTAGATCTTCACATTCACGTAGAAACGAGTGGATGAAACGATCTCTTGGAATGGTCTTTCCAACAGCTTCCCAATGCTGATGTAAGTTCTTCACTTGCAGCATCCAATCCGATTCAAAAGCAGGAAGCTTTGAAAACACATAGTCAGCATAATTCACTTTGAAGACGTCATCCATGGTCTCTACACATCTGTGAAGAAGTAATGTTGACATTGTGAAGTTTTCTCGTCACTCTTCCTTTTATTAAACTTTGATGGTATATGGTGTGTAACTTGTTCAAACTTATTCAATACTCGTTCAAAATTGTTGACTCAGCAGAATGTATCACTAGTTGACTAGTTGACATGTTTCACTCATGCTTTTATGCTACTTCCATGTAATCAAAATATGGTGTGTAACTTGTTCAAAAATTGTTAAAATTGCTGACTCAGCAGAATTTTACTTGTGTATATGAATGTCTCACTTACAGTTGTACTGCTGCACAGCAGAGACATCTGACGGTGAAGTCAAATAGTCTGCTAAATGGTATTCATCCGCGAAGAAGCACTGTAATGGTGAAATTTTCAGTCAACTATAACGAAAGTTATCACAATTTTAAGTTAAAATGGCGATAAAAATGCATACAGCCAGCTGCGCAAATAGCCTATGATCATGTTAAAACTTTACAAAAAACTGAATCAAATGGTGAAATTTTCATACAAATTGGTTAAGTATAACAAAAGTTATTTCACTTTTAAGTTAAAATGGTGGTAAAAATGCATACAGCCAGCTGCGCAAATAGCCTATGATCATGTTAAAACTTTACATAAAACTGAATCAAACAGTGAAATTTTCATGTAAATCAACCAACTATAATGGAAGTTTTTGTTTACAATAATGCTTATAACCACCTATGCAAATAACCACTTACTGATATGGTCACCACCGTTGCTGCAGTTCATGTGAGTGGGGAGTTTATGCCTTATATACCACTCAGACCTCGTCAAACAGCTCTTGGTTTCAGCTGACTTGACAGAATGTTGCTCGCCTAGGGGGGGGGGGGGGGGGGGTCCGTACATAATATGTCCTAGCGGGGGGGAGGAGGTCATCACTTTTTAGGGTCTGTTGCCGGGGGGGGGTCGGTCCATAGTATGTCCTGACGGGGGGGGGGGTCAGTCCCGACTGCCGCCTAGGGGGGGGGTCATCACTTTTTAGGGTCTGTTGCCGATTGGCAGCCGGCTTCATTGACTTCGCCGATGATAGCCAGAACACCCTAGCAAGCCACCACACAGCATGACGTCATCATGACGTCATGATGACGTCATGGATGGCCGCGCCTATCCTAACGCTTCCTTACCATGACGTCACTTCCGCTCCAGACAGCACTTCCGGTCCAGACATGATGACGTCACTTCCAGACATGATGACGTCACTTCCGCTCCAGACAGCACTTCCGCTCCAGACGCTATGACGTCACTTCCAGACATGATGACGTCACTTCCGGTCCAGACAGCACTTCCGGTCCAGACGCTATGACGTCACTTCCAGACATGATGACGTCACTTCCAGACAGTATGACGTCACAAAGTGCAGTAGAACCCCCCTTTTCACCCTACTGAACGCCGAATACAGTTTGAAACACGATAATGGGAAACAAGGAGTGCTGAAAATTATGAAATTAATGACACCGGGAAAATAATCTACAATGGTATCCAAAGCAGTGACAACAGTGAGGGGGTTACTGTCACCCCTCTATCCGAATTTCCCCACCCTTGAGTCATACATTGACGCAGGATATTTGTTTTATGTTAATATTCCCCCCCCCCAAAAAAAAACAGAGAGAGAGAGAGAGAGAGAGAGAGAGAGAGAGAGAGGGAGAGAGAGAGAGAGAGAGAGAGAGACAGGGAGAGAGAGGGAGAGAGAGAGAGAGAGAGAGAGAAAGAGAGACAGAGAGAGAGAGAGAGACAGAGAGAGAGGGAGAGAGAAATTGCAGTTTCATATTTTACGCTCAGCGATGAGACAATGAAGTTATTACTTGGCTGTGACTCAAAGGTCTGTGCAACGTCAATTTTAGGACGTCTATACATCGTCGATTTTCCAACCTCTATTCGATGTTGGATAAAGATGCTACTTACACTAGGGGGGAAAGTGGCATGTTTGGTCGTGCAGATAATGCAACGTCCAAACGCTGTGAGTTCCAATTCTAAGCAAAGTGGCACCAAAGACGTTAATTATACTTGGTAGAAAGTGGCGTGTTTGGTCGGGTAGGCACTGCAACGCCCAAGACAACGCTGTGTATTCCACTTCTAGGCAATGTTTTACCAGAGACGTTGATTATACGTCATAGAAAGTGAGTGTTTGGTAGCTACAAACGTCTATTCAAAATTAAACTGACGTTTTATTTTCGTAAAACGCTCTTTTACGAGTAAAAGAGAAATTGATGTTTTCCAATTTTATATGCATTTCCCGTAACTCTAAAGAATCACACAATATGGAACAAAAATTTTCTCACTGTGGTTCGAATAGTCATAGCCTAGATCTAAGCCAATCAGAATCGTTGATACTCTGGTAACAAGCTTCATTCGAGTTTTGCTGCCATGTACCAACCATGCCCAGGTGAAATACGGTCGCTAGGAGGGAGAACAGAATAAAATCAAAATGCGCGTGTTTTATTGTGCCGAATTAACTAAGAATACAATCGAGTTGGTTAACAAGTCCCGCACACGGAAGACAAACGAACTAGGGCAAGAAAATAACGCACTCATAAAGAAGCGTTTCTGCACCCTGCGACTACTAGCTAACACCACCCCCCCCCCATCCACCCAAGGGGATGGTAGCCCAAACTTACTGCGACCAAACGCTGTCTCATTTTACTCACATGACTCACAACACGTAAGGAAATCAGTGCTATAGGGTGACCAACTAACGGCTCGCTCCAAAAATACAGACTGAACAACGGAACTTTGCTTCCAATGACTCACAACTAAACCAGGAAGCCAAGCTTTAAAAAGCCACTATACTATCATTCTTAACTCACGCTTTATTTTCATAAATCCGTCTTTTACGAGTAAAAGCATAATTCGCACTTTCCAGTTTTATATGGGTTTCTCGCGAAAGTCCAAGAAACACGCGATTTAGAAACAAAATTTTCCCAGAGTGGTTCGAATAGTCCCAGCCTAGATATCAGCCAATCAGAATCGTTGGTTCCCCAGCACCAAGCCTCATTCAAATTTTGCCCCCCCCCCCCCCCCCCCCTGCACCAGCCACGCCAGGCTCACCGGAAATGGTGGCCATGACAGGCCATTTTCGACAGTAGACCTAAACCAGGACGCAGAATGCTAGAATTTCAAGAGCAAACAAGTCCACCCCTCCCACTTTTGAAAAATATTCATAGCAATCGACTGCATACGTATCCAACGTGGCCGTATGACCAAAGGGTTGGGGGTGCTTTGAAGGAGGGTAACCACACTATAAAGGTCGCTGCATTAACGGCCATTCTTGATTAATAGTTTCCTGACGTCAATAAAACGTCGCTTTCCAGACGTTTTTACAGCGTCGGGAGATAGACGTTGTTTCAACTTCAAGTTGCAACCTTTACAAAACGTTTATTAGACGTCGGCTAATGGATGGCTATTCAACGTCGAAAGGTAGACGATGTTTCGACTTCTAAAAACAACCAAAACCCGACGTCAGGTGCAACGGCTACACAACGTTGATCAAACGACGCTTGGTTTGCTGGAATATTACGACAAAAAATAGGTAACAGTTATGATCCCTCTGACAGGTGTACTCGATCTCCACCCCCTCCCCAAACCCCCTCATCCACCCCCTCCCCCACTCCCTCATCCACCACCTCCCCCACCCCCTCATCCACCACCTCCTCCACCCCTCTTCAGCACACACACAGATACACAAACACACCATTCGCTAACCAAATTTTATTTATTACAGTCACTTTTTTTCGGCGACCCCTTTGCCATTGTGACGTCATTGGGGAATCTCGAACAACGTCAGTCAGTTTGTTAACGGTGCCAGTTTTTAACAAATTTGGTAAGTTAACTTTTGGTTAACTTGTTTCATGAGAAAAATAAATAAATAAAATGACATAAATAAAATTTGGATGATGATGGTGTGTATGTGTGTCTGTGTATGTGCTGGGGGGAGGGAAGGGAGGGGGAGGGCAGTTTTTGTGGTAACATTATAACCCCTTCACTTATCTTTCAATTTAAACAAAAAAAAAGAAACAACGTTATACTTTTATTTTTCGACAAATTTTTTTCAATGTGTTTTAAACCCATCCTGTGCAATTGAAAAAGAACATCGGTATAACTGAGTTTGTAGCGTGAAACTTTTATACGTCATAAATAAATTGTCACGTTACGGCATCACAGTCACTTCCTGCTGTGACCACCGTGACATTATTACGTCACTGGGGAATCCCCACAAAATGAGTTAACTTCTACATAACTACAGCAGTTAACTGAACTAGTTCGATTAGCTAACTTTTAGTTAACTTTAGAACAGTCAACAGGACTGGTTAGCTCTACTTATTGCCCTTTTTTTTTAAAGGGCTGCAGGAGATTAGAAGTCTTTATTTAATTGCGATAACATAATTGTATTTCATGAGCGCGTAATGTGGGCAGCGAAAAAAGGCCACTAAAATTACATTTCTTCCATTCTGATTTAGTGCGTTGTGTTGCTAGTTAGGGAAAATTCTTTATGGCTGTGTGGCACCTCATTAATTTCCAGGAGTACTATTTCTATGACTAATATGCATGCCCAATATTTGCATAATTTATTCATGTTACATTTGAATATCAACTGAATCAAACGGCCCAGGCACCAGGCAGAGAAATGGCACGTGCTTATGAATGATGAAACAAAGAAGTCTAAATATGGAACAACACAGAGCAGATCAATGCCATTCCCCCTCCTCCTCCCTCTCCCCCCTCCCTCCTCCCCACACCCCAACATGCCATTTGTTGCTCCGACAAAGGAATGTGATCACAAAGCATATTCATCACCCGTCAGTTAAGTAATAAACGCAAATGTTATTTTTCTAATAAGGCGGACTTTTTATCTCTTTTATCTACACTCGATCATTTTCTACGCATGGCACGCAGTCCAAAGAAGTTGTTGAATTACTGGAAATCTTGGTTTTCTTCTATTTTTCGCCCTTGGGATGGATTACATTTTTCAATTAAATTTAAAGTTTCATACTTCTTTATTAATATTATTATTATTATTATTATTATTATTATTATTATTATTATTTTACCATTTTCAGGTTTCCATTTCACTTGACAAAACATTTGGCTGGAAAATTAAAGCTTTTTTCATGTGCGAAAAGGTAACCGCCCATATGTTGTTACAATATTACTGCGTAATTTAATAATCCCAGAAAACCTGATGTTCCAGCAACATTTGAAAGACGTCGTACTTCACATCAGATGAGCGTCGGGTTTTTGCTCATCATGGACATCGAAACGTCTCGCTGCCGATGTTAGATATCGATTATCCGACGTCTAATTAACGTTGCGAATGAGTGACAAATTGGATTTGAACAAAAGTACATCTCTCCTGACTTGGTATACCGTCCATATAACATCGATTCTCCGACGTCTATGCAGTGTTGCACAAAGGCGTTGATTGGACGTTTTAGTTGCGATCAAAAACATTATCTAAACAACGTTGTTTAGCCAACGTCCATTGAACGAACCGCGCAGCAAAATCGATTCATAAATAGCGGGAAAAAGCTTAAAACTCGGGATTTTGCTTGAAAATTTTTCATGGTATTGTCCTGCGACACCAGTGTCGCATAGCAACTTGCGCAATGCAAAGGAAAACGTTTTACGTCACAAAGCCATCGTCATAGTATCTCGGAGTCATGCCCATTGTTTTTCCTGTGAATTGGATTTTGTGACTTTTGTACGCGATTAGAGCACGCTGACGGTTTCTTATCATTTCTTTTTACGGGAGTGCGTTACTCAATTGGTGCGTTTTATAATAATTATTATTATTTAACATCTTGGAAAAGTCCGGCAAAAGATATGTTTGAAACAATATAACCACCCCTAAACATAACACCCCTTCACTCTACGCCACCCCTTCAGTCTCGGCCACATCTTCAATCTCCGCCACTCCTTCAGTCTCCGCCACTTTTTTAATCTCCGCCACTCCTTCAGTCTCCACCATCCCTTCAACCTCCGCCACCTCTTGAAACTCCGCCATCTCTTTAGTTTCCGCCACTCCTTCAACCTCCGCCATCTCTTTAGTCTCCGCCACCCCTTCAACCTCCGCCACCTCTTTATAGTCTCCGCCACCCCTTCAGTCTCCGCCACTCGTTCAATCACCGCCACCCCTTCAGTCTCCACCACCGATTCAGTCTCCGCCACGTTTTCAATCTTCGCCACCCCAGATAAACATAATTTGCTGTAATGAATAAAACTCATTGTAAATAAAAAGCCCATCTCTAGTGTTCTTTTCTCATCTCTTTTTATTCGTTAATCAGATGTGCCTTCTTATTACAGTAATCACCATACCACACACGGAAGCATCGCTTATTTGTCCTTTAGATGCTTCTTATTACAGTAATCACAAAAACATGCGCCCACATCGCGCATCAACGCCGCAAACATCGTGTTTTGTAAAGACTGCATTCACACAGCACTCACAAACGGTGCATCCATACGATTCCAAGGCTTCAAGCTTTATGCCTTAATATTTGATTTGTTCCGTTCACAGCGTTGCATTGATGCTGCAGCATTAGGATTCCTCGAAAGGATGTATTCTTCGCCTTTTTTAAATTAAAAATGTTTCCACCAGCACGCCTTGTATTTTGTACAAAAGATACTTTGCATACTTCATCCGTTTAACATAATAAAAAAATATAATTCGTTTGTTTACAGTGCTGGTGGTTATAACAGCGTGGTTATAACATCGGTTGTTATGTAATTCATACGTAAAGTGAATGTAGTCTGAGAGCAAAGGAAAATAATATATTGTTCTGTTTTAAATTTTAATGAAAATGTCGCATAATATCAGCCACATAATGAGGTGCCACACTTGGGTTACTTGTATCTTATCTCTCTCTCTCTCTCTCTCTCTCTCTCTCTCTCTCTCTCTCTCTCTCTCTCTCTCTCTCTCTCTCTCTCTTTATATATATATATCGTTAGGCAAAGCCGTACAGGAACGATGCAGATTGGATATTTTCTGAACCGACACAAAATTTGTGGAAGAGTATTCACAACAAAAAGTTGAAACAAACCCTGACCTATATGTATATATATAAAATACAACTATAGAAACCAAATCTATACAAAATCCAAATACATATAAACTGCCTATTTAAATCAGCATGATTTTTATCATAAGCCATAGAAAAAAAAATGTTCTTTGCTCACGAGAAATGCATTCATCTGGCAATGCCCTCTTTTTCTTCATTATTTACGCTGAAAAGCCAGCCAATTTACACCGGCAAAAACAACCGATTGTCACTCTTGAAATGACCGATTGTCGGCCGTACTTTGAACCACTGGATCAGACCATTCTTTCCCTGAATCACTTATTCACCTTGTACTCCACAGCAATACTAAATCCAACTTTTAACAGATCATGAGATCGTGAGGTGAAATATTTCTGGACACCAATAATCACCGCACCCTTCAACTGGACAACCCAAATTTCGATTTCAAGTTTAACCTCTGAAAAAAAAAACGCTTTTTTGTGTCAGAAAAAGGGATTTACAAATACTTTCTACACTTACGATAATGCTACTTTTGACCTTAAGATATAAATATGTATGGTGACTGTGGCGTTATGGGAACTCCTGATTGGCTATATCACGAGCGTACGCCATCACATTGGGCTACATTCACACCGCGGGCATTTCATTTAACCACATGGCTTTGAGAGTAAGAAAACGCTAGTGCGCACGCGCCTCACAGACCCGCTTTCACATCCGGTTCTTAATGTAACAGCTTCTGCATTCACATAAAAAACTGAAACTACTTTTTTGTGCAAATTATAATTTAATGACCAATCTCGGCATACTTTGATTTCGCATACAACAGAATTGTTAGTGAATGCAGCACAATAATATACCGCTTATGACTCATCAGCGTGACGACATCAATATAACACACTGACTTCCGTGTCTAATTCGAATACCAACATTGCGTAAAGTGCGCATAAAAAATACACAGTTCCTCCAGAGCACTTACACCGCTGAACATCAAAATAGCGAACACAAAAAGACAGGCCGGGTCCAGCTTCAGAGTAAGCCGTCCTCCTTCCACCCCTCCCCTCCCCTCCCTTCCCCGCAAACCTTAACTCTACCGTAAGCTCTCCTCCTGCCCCCACCCCCACGCAAACCCTCTTCTACAGTTAGCCCTCCCCATTCAACCCCCACCCCACCCAAATCCACGCAAACCTTTCTTCTACCGTACCCCCCCCCCCCCCTCCCCTCCTATGCGCAAATCTCTCTTTTACCGGGCCCGTACGCAGAGGTAACCGACGTTGTTTACAGATCTGATGCATATTTTTGGCGTAACTTTTCCTTAATATAAAATGTGTGAAGTCTTGTCTTTACTTGCGGCATACGCCATCAGCAAACAAATACACGTCACTTTTCGTGACGTCAAAACGCATTTTTTCACAAGCTCAATAAAGCCTGATAATTAATCAGAAACAGCCTTCGTGTAGACATCACGATCACATACACGCACATACACACACAGATATATATATAATATAATATATATCTATATATAACTAGCAATGACGTTAACTCGTCTCTCTTCAAAATAAAGGCCGTTCCAAAAACTTGCCACATGAAGCAATACTAAATTGGGGGGGGGGGGGGGCAAAGGTGTGGCAACCCTTACCCCAATCTGGAATACACTTTCTGGAACAGCCCTTAATAAGAGACACCTTACTTAGCGCTGTTATTAATGTGGCAACCAAGTGTTTATTTACAAACAATCCAGTCACAAAATCACAAGAAAACAAGGAAGCGTAATTGTTTTACGAGAGATCCCACTTTGTTTGTACAAATTTATAAAATATGAATAATTATGAATGGTTGAATAAAGAACGTCCAGACATAACGACATAATATTTGTAAACAGAGGAGCAACGGAGCGGAGGGGGGATGGAGAGGGGGGAGGAGGGGGGGAGGGGGCGGGGGAGGGGGTTGTATTTGTACTACAGTAACGCCCACCTTACACGTGTGCCCTAATTATGCCGTTATACATGGTTATGTTCCATATTTGATGAGGTTCATTGGGCAACGAAATTATAAAACACATATCACACACTTCTGTTTAATTATGCAAACTAGAACAGTCCATCTTCGGGATCAATATTCTATACACTGAACAGTTATACAATTGTGAACTTCGAAAAATGATTTGCTTTTTGCGTCTGAACAATTTCTGCTATAAACTCATTGCGATGAACATTTTAGAATGAAAGACAATCATAAAATGGCAAAATACCTTCTTTGAACAACATTCAGAATAGCATCTGTAGTAAGACAAAAACCGATTTACAACAGATATTTGACGATCCCTGCCCACGCAATGCGTGAATTGTTTTAAACGCAAGCCTAACACTATTTTCCACAGACTTAATTACGGCTCTAGGCTCGGGTTGAGAAACTCACCCAATGTTTCGTAATTAAAGCCCCAGTGACCTCTCCAGCCTTAATCACTTTGTTTTCACTGCTATTAACTAATCACTACAGCTACGCTCTAAATTCAGTGACGTCATGTACCTCACTAGAGCATCACAAAACACAACTTTAAACGGACAGAGACGCAAACTACCCCTGAAATAGATTGAACAACATCCGGGCACTTTAGGAACTGTACAGTTATTTATGTACAATTTGCTACCGTTATTTGAGTTCCTGCTATATTTCTTACTATGAAAGAAATGTAGGTGAAAAAGACTCCTCATCCAAACCCGTTTTTTCTCATCTTGAACTAACATAATGACAATACAACCAGCACAAAGACACTACACCCCACCAATCTTGTGTGCGTACGCAGTTCCGAGCTCTACTTACAACTCCGAGCTCGGGCAAAAACCTAGCAACGCTACATTTAGCCCAGTGTGAACAGAGCGTAAAATTTTTCACATTCCAGAACGTAAAGTATAATGAATACGGTAATCCATAGTTAATTGTACACTATAAAACAATGCATCTAATATGTTTCATATGTTTCATTCCTACTGACATATAGGAAAAAGCCAGAGAAAACCATGAAGTTCCAAGATTTACAGTTGATCTCATAAAAACATCAGACTCTTATTTCTGGATCAGGCAATGAGGAGAGAGCGGTGTACTCTTCAGTACAGTAGATAGGCATCTGATACTGAAATATTATTAGTAACGTGCTCAGTAACATTTAAATTTCAACCAAGTGTTTTCTGTGTATTTTTCTTCATCCAATGACCATAAAATCCGGATTTCCACACAGGTAGTACCCACGTATCATTTGTTTACAAAAGGCAAGTCACATTCCATCGTTTTCTCAAAGTTACTTTTTATCATAGTTCTCTCGCACGTCTTCAGATGAAAAATACAACAAACATTCCATTGTCTATTCAACGGTGTTTTATCCACAACCGTCATACCAGCATCTCCTCAGTAAAAGATTGAGCTCCTTAGGAGCCGATCAAACTAGAACTCTCATTTCACCACCTACTCAACTCCATTTTCATATTTTTCCGACGCTGCTTAAATCAATAAACCTTGACATGACGTCATTTACTCGACGTCATTCAGCGACGTGACGGTATCGATCTTCTCCGCTGACTTCAGCAGACCTTGTTCCGTCTCCACGACAATCACCTCCGGGTTATTGGTCTCTACTGTTTTCGGTTTCATGCACGGCAGATGTAAGAGCGAGAACAGCAGACCAGTGATAATCAGCAAAGTCCCGCCCACATGGAAGGCCATGTCGTAGTTCTGTGTAATTTCATACACTACACCTGAAATTGACAGGCCCAAGTTTTAACATAACACCAAGCGCACCATTTTTTCAGTGGGGGTGGGGGGTGGTTGCAAAGGAAAGACCGCGTGCTTTGAGAAATGTAAAAGAACTTAAAGCCATTCATGTCACTTTTTCCATTGACCACTGTGATGACTCCTGCTCTCTACGCCTCGCCACTCCCGCCCGCCTGTGGTAGAACCGGTGTTTTAACCCTACTACGCATATCCCCCCCCCCACCGCCTGGCCTGTAGCAGAAGCACCGTTTGTACACTACTACGCACCTGCCATGGGGGCTCCAGCCACGCACGATGTTACGACTTCCGCTCTCTGCCCCCCCCCCCCCACCACCGCCTTGCCTGTAGCAGAAGCACCGTTTGTACACTACTACGCACCTGCCATGGGGGCCCCGGCCACGCTACAGATCCCACGCACCATGGTGAGTAGCCCGAAGGCGTTGGTGAGACGTTCCATGCCCATCAGGTTGACGAGCACGATGGTCGTGAGCGAGATCCACGCCGCTGTAAAACAAGACGCAAGCACTCATTGGTCGCTGCGAAACAGAGCAGTGGTACATCGTGGGAGGGAGGGGGGTGACAATCTACCCTCGCCCCACGCCCCAAACACTTCCAGTCCAGGGGGAGGGGGTGACAGCCTACCCTCACCCCAGGCCCCAAACCCTTCCAGCCCGGGGGGGGGGTGACAATCTACCCTCACCCCAGGCCCCAAACCTTCCAGCCCAGGGGGTGTGACAATCTACCTTCACCCCGCGCCCCAAACCTTCCAGCCCAGGGGGAGGGGGGGGTCACAATCTACCTTGACCCCACGCGCCAAAACTTCCAGCTCAGGGGGGATGGCCACCTACCCTCACCCAACGCCGCAAACCCTTCCAGTCCTACCCCTTCCACCCATTATTTTCTTTCTTACCGTTTCCCTTTTTTCTTTTTTTTTTTTTTTCTTTTTTTTTTCCCCTTCTTTTTAAAAAATTTTTTTGCTGAAGGAAAATTCAAAAATTCTGTGATAATAAGTATGTAACAGCCCTCCCCCCACCCTAAACCCCTAAAAACCGACTCCCTTCTACCTCCCTCCTCCCCCACCCCCACCCGACCCCCTGAAAAATCCATGATCTGCGCACGCAAAAATTACGGAACGGGAGATAGGGTTAGGAGCGGCAGGAAAGCAGCGCTGGTTGATCAAGTTTTGTTACCCAGTGGAAATTAAGTTCTACAAAGTGCTCCTCGATAATAAAGAAAACTTCCGGAACTTCCGTATTCTACAACAATTAGCCAATTAACAGTTCATTTACTGTGGTCCAGCGGCCAATAACTCACATGACTTTGTTCAATCAGCCCTGTATGGCAGCTGGCTTGACAAAGTAATACACAAAATACTGCGGAAAGAGTAACTACCGGTATTAGGGGATCTATCAGTACCGGGCACAGGATTTTGAGAAAGGTGAGGGCGAATTTCATGTGAAAAACCCACTATTTCACGGGTGATGGAAAACAAACTATTTCTAAGGATAATCTGGGCCAAAGACTGAAGGCCCAGTCCCCTTCCACCACCCCCCCCCCCCCACCCCTGAAACCGCCCACACACATGGGGCAAAGTGGTAGAGGACTCACCAAAGCAGAGGCCGAATATAGCGGCGAAGGTGCACATGAGGGTGTAGGTGGTGCAAAAGGTGTTGAGGAGACAGCACACGCCTGCCAGCAGGATGGCCACGTTGTGGAGGGCCAGGGAGTTCACGCCTTTCACGTCCGCGATCATTCCCGCCACCACGCGGCCAACGGTATTCGTCACACCTGTTGCAATTGCAATTACAGTAATTTATTAAATCATTTAAATCATTAAAGTATTTATAAGAGTAGGACAGTTTTCACTTCGGCGGAGGTCTACGGTGATCCAATTTTAAGACAACTAAGCAAGTCACAAGACCCCCTCCCCCACTCGCCCCTCCTAAAACCGAAAATCCATTACCTCTATTACTAGTATTTGTTGGAGGGATGGGGTCGGGGCAAAATATTAAGGCACCTCCAAGAATTTGTTTGTAGAAAAGGAGTTTTCAATTATTATTATTATTATTATTAACAATGGCACTGTTTTTCTATTCAATTGCCTGAATGTGTGAAATCTTGAATATTTAGTTTCGATGCGGCGAGGTTCGCGTTAGACACCTACTGTATATAAATAATTGAAGTATTGCACAGTATTGTACAGTATTGTAAAGCATTGCACAGCATTGTACAGCATTGCACAATATTGTACAGTATTGTACAGCATTGTACAGTATTGTGCAGCATTTTGCAGTATTGTGCAGTATTGTACAGCATTGTATAGTATCCAACACCCAGTTGGCCTCACCTATCACAGAAAGGAGAAAAGCTGCTTTGTTTTTCTCCACGCCGAAGGACATCGCTCTGTCCGCGATGAACACAAACGGCACGAAGATGCCGAGGAATCCAACCATATTGGCCAAGCAGGCGATAATAAAGACTTTATCCCTTAATATCGTGAAGTCAAACATTTGCTTGAGAACATCGGTGAAGACTTTAGGCAAGCAGCTGCAGGCTCTCCACACACCAGCCTCTTTTTCGCGCGGTACCTCATCCGGGATACTCGTGACGCTTTTCAAGTACGTGCTCATCTCTTGCTGTGATTGGTGGAATTCCGCTACATTGTAAACACTTCCGCTGTAGAAGATATCCTTCCGGTACATCGGTCTTGCATAATCTTCTTTGTTATGTCCTTCAATCTTGTTCTTATCTTTGCGATTTTTTAGTTTTTTAATCGTCCACACATCGCTGTGGAACTGTTCAGGTTTCGAAGGGACGGAGGTCTGTCTTTGTATGCCATTGATAAACAAATTAGGGGCGCTCTCCAAAGTCCTTTCGCCATTTTGAACCTGCTCTAATTTCTTCTGTAACAGCATTACTTGAAGTTCCTTTTTCATGCCAACTGAATTACTACGCGGTCCCTTGTAGATCGGAGCCCTGGGAGCGCTGGCGTCATCAATCAAAGCATCGGTGACGTCACAATCAGCTTCGCCGTTCTCGAGCACGATCTTAGGGACCTTGACCTCGCCGTTGGCGATCTTGCTGCTGACGTCAGAGGGGCGGCCCACCACGCTGCAGCTGCGGCTGGGGATGCGGCTGTCATTTGAGAAGTAGAATGAGTTCAAGGCCGAGTTGGGTTCGGATTCGCCGAGTTCTTCTCGAACCAGCTTCTCCCGGTTCAGTTTCATTTCATGCACTTTCTAGAATAAATAAACAAGGTTATATATATTAATTAAATAATGGCATTTTAATTTTTCAGCAATTAAACTTTTAGACTAGTAAATACTGGGCACTCTCAGAATAAGCAATTAAAACATCACTCCATAGTAGGTTCATGGCAGAATTCACGGTCTTTTGGACACGTTTTTAAATAGATTTCTACGTTGCGTCTACGTTGTCGTTGCATCCTATGTGCCGTTGAGTCCTATATGCCGTTACGTCCTATGTGCCGTTGCGTACTATATGCCGTTGCGTCCTATATGCCGTTGTGTCCTATATGCCGATGCGTCCTATGTGCCATGACTTACTGTACTAGTTTCTATGGACAAACCACTTGATATTAAAAACACTTCATACACATCGCTGCCAATAATTAACAGAATCAATTAAACATTTCAAATCCCGTTTTCTTACCTCAGCGATTTCCCCATTCACTTTGGCCGCCGTTCTGGCGCTATAAATAGACTCGCTCCTCTGCAGACCCATCTTGGATTTCGTCTGCTCGACCAGACGATCTAGAACGTTCTTTTCCCGCGGTTTCGGCAACTCTCGTGTCGGCTTAAGAGGTCGCATGAGGGCGCCACATAAGCAGGTGCTCAGAACGAGGCCGGCCACGATCCTTAGCGCTTGTTTCCAGGTGAAGTTATCTAGCAGAACGCCAGCTAGCGGCGCGAAGGCGAAGCAGCCGACGCCAGCGCCGCACACGGCGATTCCCGTAGCCAGGGCACGGCGCTTCTCGAAGTAATAGCTGACGGAAATGACCGAGGGGAGATACACCAGACCGAAGCCGAAACCTAGCGACAGAGAAATGGGCAGTAAATGGTTATAGAAGTCCTAATTTAAAGAGTCTTATGAAAAATAGGATCACCAAATAGGACTAAACTACAGGGATATGGTTTCCGGACTGGTCCTATTTGTGGGGTTCTTCATAACGGAACCAAACTATAGCATTGACATATTAATGATCTCTTAACTGCTTCAATCGTAAATAATCGATTCCTGGCATTGACTATTCGATGCACAGAGCACAGCCCTAGTATGTACTCGGTCCTAAGAACGCACAAGCTCAAGGTGCACTCTTGGTCACCGACATAATAGTCAAGGTTCTGGAGGTATGTCTCAATAAAATAACAAATAAACCTTCAGAACAATTTTTTGTTTTAATGAGTTAAATTGATTGTTTTCTTCATCAAAGCAATGTCAACGTCATAAATTAGTTTAAGAAAAATTTACATTTTTGATTATTCAATACCGAATGGTTTTCTTTCAAAGGTCGTTTGGATAATTTATAAAAAAATAATACCCCTTTGGACTCGATTATTTAACAGTTACAAGCAGTTAAGGTTAAAAACGACCAAGGTTCACTGATCGCTTACATCATAAACCATTTATTACCTTATACTTTATCGGCCATTTACAGTGTATAAACCTTGATTTATTTACGTTGGTATTTTAGTAGCTTGGTGTTTGGAAACTACTTAATACTGAATATTTCTTCAAACAAAGGAGTTAAAGTAAGTGGGTAGGGCTGTCTCGAGTGGGCTGATCTAGGCTGATCTTACGTAACTATTGTTCACGTGAAGTGCATTCTATTAAGTGCGCAAGCCTCCCTCCAAACCCAGCCCTCCCCCCTACTCCCTCCGGATAGGCAAATTGTGTTAGTCCACCCATTACTTATAACATCAGCATACGCACAACTTTGTTGTCCACCAACTAACCTCTATGGCGGTTCGGACTGTTGTGTATTAGACCTTTTTTGTTCCACCGCCCCCACTGATTATTCCGCGAAAACAGTACTCTTGTTCCAGGTTAAGAACTACTCTTTAAATCCATCCACTTTGTACTTTTAGTACAAATACACACCAACACACATACACACACACACACACACACACACACACGCACCTGCTGATACTCCATACGTCAGCATCAGGTGCGTGATGGTCTTAGAGAAGGTGGCGAAAAAGAAGGAGGCGGCGGCGATGATGCCCCCCACGACGCACACCGGCCGACAGCCGAACTTGTTCGTCAGCGCGCTCGCGATCGGCCCTGTCACAAGACAAAGCCACATGAATGTCGCTGCCACTTCACAAATTTCGCATCATTTTACTTTTTAATTCACTTTTCTTCAAAGTACGCGTACATAAACTGTTCTGTTTAGCTTCAAAGATAATTTCATATTATTTTTTTCATTGTAGGACAGTAAAACCGGTATATCTTGGCAGTCTTAAGAAATCAGATTCCCATTTTGAATTTTCTATCACAAAATAAGCAAAAGAAAAGGCCAGTTTGTTTTCGCCACATATCTGAGTTATAAGCTACTATTTTTAGGTAAGAATGAACATAGACATAATACACAATATACGCAACACACGTTCCACACAGCAACACAGCAGACATGACACATACCACACAGCAACACAACAGACATGACACATATCTATACCTGTCATAAGGTACGTGCCAACGAGCAGCGAGCCGACCAGGGCTGTCTGGCTACTTCCCGCCTTGAAGTGATCCAGAAACTCCAGATAAAAGATGCCAAAGGTGAAGGAGATCCCGTCCACGAACACGTGATTGAGGAATGACGCAAAAACGATCAGCCAGCCGTACCTACGGAGAATGACGTAAAAACGATCAGCCAGCCGTACCTACGGAGAATGACGTAAAAACGATCAGCCAGCCGTTCCTACGGAGAATGACGTAAGAACGATCAGCCAGCCGTACCTACGGAGAATGACGCAAAAACGATCAGCCAGCCGTACCTACGGAGAATGACGTAAAAACGATCAGCCAGCCGTACCTACGGAGAATGACGTAAAAACGATCAGCCAGCCGTACCTACGGAGAATGACGTAAAAACGATCAGCCAGCCGTACCTACGGAGAAAGACGCAAAAACGATCAGCCAGCCGTATCTATGCAGAATGACGTAATAACGATCAGCCAGTCGTACCTACGGAGAATGACGTAAAAACGATCAGCCAGCCGTACCTACGGAGAATGACGTAAAAACGATCAGCCAGCTGTACCTACGGAGAATGACGTAAAAACGATCAGTCAGCCGTACCTACGGAGAATGACGTAAAAACGATCAGCCAGCTGTACCTACGGAGGATGACGTAAAAACGATCAGCCAGCCGTACCTACGGAGAATGACGTAAAAATGATCGGCCAGCCGTACCTACGGAGAACGACGTAAAAACGGTCAGCCAGCCGTACCTACGGCGAATGAAGTAAAAACGATCAGCCAGCCGTATCTATGCCGAATGACGTAATAACGATCAGCTAGTCGTACCTACGGAGAATGACGTAAAAACGATCAGCCAGCCGTACCTACGAAGAATGACGTAAAAACAATCAGCCAGCTGTAGCTACGGAGAATGACGTAAAAACGATCAGTCAGCCGTACCTACGGAGAATGACGTAAAAACGATCAGCCAGCTGTACCTATGGAGGATGACGTAAAAACGATCAGCCAGCCGTACCTACGGAGAATGACGTAAAAATGATCGGCCAGCCGTACCTGCGGAGAACGACGTAAAAACGGTCAGCCAGCCGTACCTACGGGGAATGAAGTAAAAACGATCAGCCAGCCGTATCTATGCCGAATGACGTAAGAACGATCAGTCAGCCGTACCTACGGAGAATGACGTAAAAACGATCAGCCAGCCGTACCTACGGAGGATGACGTAAAAATGATCAGCGAGCCGTACCTACGGAGAATGACGTAAAAATGATCAGCCAGCCGTACCTACTGAGAATGACGCAAAAACGATCAGCCAGCCGTACCTACGGAGAATGACGTAAAAACGATCAGCCAGCCGTACCTACGGAGAATGACGTAAAAACGATCAGCCAGCCGTACCTACGGAGAATGACGTAAAAACGATCAGCCAGCCGTACCGACGGAAAATGACTGGTGACTTCTCAGTTTTATGTACAAGGGTTTGGGTTGGGAGGGGGTCAGAAAGGTTTTAAATTTTGCCTTCGTACTGCATGGATTGGTGTCCCTCCAAGTCATTGTCAAAAATATGAAATCCGATGAGGTCCATATGCAGAAAACTCGGGCATGTGAACGGGGTTTTATTTTGAAATAACAGAAACGTAAATTAATATTCATTTATGATCGTACATCATAAGAATAAACAAAACAATCCATGTAAAACGTACTGCACACCATATTTTAACGGCCAATTTACACCTGGTGAAACTGAACTTAGTAAAAAAAATCGATCACTTAATGCTGAATTAAATTCACGCAAGAAAACTATAACACAATTCTTCTTTATATATTCAATACTTTAAAACTTCCGCGTCGCATCAACAATATATACGCTTTCGATAAATTACATACACGACCAGAGCTGGGGGGAGGGGGGAGGGAAGATCATGTCAAGGATTGCTGCAGCGCATTTAGTTCACTTACCCGCCGTCAGGTGGCGTTGGAATGTAGTTGGAGACACTGTCAAACGACTTACTGCTGTCACCCGACGCATGTCGGATTTTCTTCTCTTCAAATGCAGTGGGCATCTTGAAGTTTGCACAAACACTGTTTGCGTGTTGATGTTGATTTATTCACCAATTCTACACAGTAGTGTGTTTTTGCGGTCCTTGCAAATACTTGCAAACTGTTGCTCTGGTGACTTTTTTCTGCATATAGTTCGGAAACAATCGGCTATTATTGTGTTCCTTCAACATCAATTCCCTTTTTCTCACTGACTAATTAATCTACTTTTTACGCTCAACCGCAACAGAATTTCCCTCGCTTACGTCACATAAGCCTATAAACTGCTTTAATCAGCTCGGTCTGTATGCTGGCAGGTTGTGTGTGGATACCCTCAGCTTGAATATTCTTATCACAGTTTCCCCACGATCTGTCTTGTGACTTCCTTCATCCGTCTTATGACTTTCCTATGCGTTGTGAGCATTATATTGTGACTCCCTGAAAACGGAAGAAAATAACAGTTAAGCCTGTAATATATAAAATAGTCGTGTATATATGTTTTAATAGTTTTGTTCACTGGTCTTTTTCAAACAACAGAAATTTACATTGGAAACTCGGCTGGCACTTAATGTTAAATCGCTAAAATACAATTTCCAAATTTGAAGTCGCATGCAAAATTTAAAAAAAAAAATGGTCCCGACAAGACAGTGTTTCTCACAGTCGGTCGTTTTGAATTGTTCTGAGTTAATTTTTTTTTATTTTGCTTTTGTCTTTTCCATCTCTGCCGTCTCCAGTCATGTAATTTTTTTTCCAACTGAGGTAAGATTGTGTTTATAAGAAAATAAATCCAATCTGTCGTCTACGTCATCAGTATTGGCCCCTCGTCACAGCATCGATGTAACACCGTTACGTCTTCAGTGTTAGCGCCCGGCTACGTCATCAATGAGAGTGAGCCGCTACGTCATCAATAATAGCGCCCCGTTACGTCATCAATGAAACTGCCCCGCTACGTCATCAATGAAAGTGCCCCGCTACGTCATCAATAATAGCGCCCTGCTACGTCATCAATAATAGTGCCCCGATACGTCATCAATGTTAGCGCCCCGCTACGTCATCAATGACAGTGTCCCGAGGTCATCAATGATAGTGCCCCGTCACGTCATTAGTGATAGTGCCCTCTTTACATAATCAGTGTTAGTGCCCCTTTACATAATAAGTGTTAGTGCCCCTTTACATAATCAGTGTTAGTGCCCCGTTACAGCATTTCTTTGCCAAAGATACACAACATTTTATGGTACATGCAATAATAACACACGGCCATTCTTTACGAGGCCTTTAAATTAAATTTATCCTTTAATTTCTTTGTGTGCAATAAAATTTTCCACATTTAAGGACATTTATTCATGTCGCCAAGCGGGGACACGGCTAATTTTCATATAAACCGCAAAGTTGGTACAGAGCCAGAATAAAGTCACGCAGTAATTAGATAATTTAAAAAGAGATGTTCAGTAACTCGAACAGTTGACGGAATTTTTTTATTTTTTATTGTACCAATTACCTATTTAAAGTTTATGTGCAAATGAACACTGTTGGTCAATTCAAACTTTATATTTTCGTGAAATTCTGTATGTAGCGGCTTGGTTGTTTTGTTCACATCATTTAAAAGCCGATTTGAACCAATCGGAAAGTAGCGATTTATGGTGGATTCGTGAATCGCGAGTCTTTCTTCTGGCTACACCGCCATCGGTCCTCCCCCAATCCCCCCCCCCCGCCCCGTCCCCTTCAACCCCGTCTTGGGTGACATAAAATATCCGCGATTTGTGTGTTTGCCGAATCCTATTCCTTAGAACCCCCTAGCACCCCCCCCACCCCCAACCCCCTACTCCCTCTACGCGTGAAAGCGTTCTGGTTTAAAAAAACGGTGTATATAAACATGGCATCCTGTCATGCGATGCAAGGAGGGTCACACTGTTTGTTGTTGTTGTTTTGTTTTTTTTTTTTCTTTTTTTTTTTTTTCTTTTTTTTTTTTTTTTTTGTTTTTTTTTGTTTTTTTTTTTTTTTTAAAGATAATAACACGCATAAACCAAAATAACGTAATGAATATTTCACTTTGATGTAAGAACACATGGGTAGGGAAGGCCCACATGTGACAACCCCCTACCCCCCACCCCCCCACCCCCACCCTCACCCCGCTCCTCTATTACCTCATTCGCGCTCTATAAGAAGGCTTATAAAATATCAATTTTTGTCAAGTAATTTAACAATCAAAATAGAACGTCAGTTTATTTATTTATTTATTTAACTAACAGTAATTCATGATTTTCTCTGAGTCGTTCCCTGTTCGCGTTAATTAAGTGCAATTTATTTGAAAACACGAGGGCATAGCCTCGCACTTGTTATTCTTCTGCAGCACGTAAATCATTAAATAGTCTATTTTTGTAAATCGTTTGCACAACCCTTGATACTTTTTTTCTGATGTGATAGTCTTAAAAAAAGTAGAATAGCTGTCTGTCATAACAATTTTAGAATTCTACATGTGATGGCATTTTCTGCAGCAATTCCACGTTTGGTCCGGTTTCTCGCAATTTGCGTGGCATCATTTTCACGTCGCGATATCACACTGACGTCACTATGACGCCAGCACACGGCGGCTTGTCCGCTGGTGCTGAAACAACAGCCCACACTGCCATAGTGTATAAACGGTACAAATACCTGCGAGTTTTCACGGTGCACTTGTTTAGCGACAACACCACACACCTTGCAACATCTCAATATGCGTTTTACACGAGAACCGCTGCCTCACATATCATTATGAAATGCGTAATTAATGTACACACACGCCAAGAGATTCCCTTGTGACGTTAATCCCACTGTCAATGACTTCTACATTCACTTGTTTTGTTTTCCAACATTCTATGAACTTGGCACGTTTTCAACAACCAGAAAACAAGTCGTTTTGTTTTCTTTTGTTTGGACTGAGAAATTCTTCACTTTTCATGGCCAATTTTGAAGTACTTTTAACGTCATGCAAAGCATAAAACTACAGCGGCCAGTGCACAAAAAACATCAGTGTATAAATAAATCTCACGCTCTTTCAACTGATGCCTATTTGGAGATATATAACATTTAATTATTCAAAAAAGAGAATCCACGGTTTTTGTCGTGACACCAAATATTGTGTATTATACCTATACTATAAGATATTTGGAGACACACAAACACAGCCATTGCGTCCCGTCTATTCTCTTACCCTGTGCAACTAGAGCGATATTCTCCAGTAACGCGACATACGATATCTAGAACTGTTCTGCCCCCCCCCCCCCCCCCCCATAATGAACATACTTCCTGTTTATAAAAATCATGAAAATGCAAATTTTTAGCCTATTCAATTTTTAAAAAAAAGTTTTAAAATCCGATATTAACTGACACAATCTTCAATTTGTAACACAATAATTTGTTTTGATAACAAAAGTGACGTCAGTTCTACCACTTACTGGTCACTTGAAAACATAACCCTAGACAGAACAGAAGTATACTAACAAATAACCCTGAAGTAACAATAATTTGTCTAATCATTTTCTTGAATGGAGAGAAAAAAAAAGGTTTTCGATAGAAGTATGGTGGATATGGGCACTATTCAGTGACCCAGTCCGATATGCTTGATAACAAAAACATAACCAAGAGCACAACACAAACAGAATCCATTCTGCCATTGTTTTTTTTTAAGTGTAGCTAGATGCGGCTGCAGAGTGCATATTTTTCTCTGAGACCAATGCCTTATCTGGCGCGTAATATCAATAGCTTATGTAGTGCGTAACATCAATGCCTCCTTTGGCGCGTAACATCAACGCCTTATCTGGCGTGTAACATCAATGCCTTATCTGAGGTGTAACAAAAATGCATTATCTGGCGCGTAGCATCAATGCCTCATCTGGCGTGTAACATCAATGCCTTATCTGACACATAACATTAATGCCTTATCTGGCGCGTATCATCAATGCCTTATCTGGCGCGTAGCATCAATGCCTTATCTGGCGTGTAACATCAATGCCTTATCCGGCACATAACATCAATGCCTTATCTGGAGCGTAACATCAATGCTTTATCTAGCGCGTAACATCAATGCCTTATCTGGCGCGTAACATCAATGCCTTATCTGGCGCGTAAAATCAATCCCTTATCTGGCGTGTAACATCAATGCCTTATCTGGCGTGTAACATCAACCCCTTATCTGACGCGTAACATCAATGCCTTATCTGGCGCGT
This sequence comes from Protula sp. h YS-2021, assembly GCA_949752745.1. NCBI lineage: Eukaryota > Metazoa > Annelida > Polychaeta > Sabellida > Serpulidae > Protula > Protula sp. h YS-2021. The sequence goes on along the minus strand of OX457029.1, from coordinate 64,102,858 downwards.
AACATCAATGCCTGATTTGGTGCGTAACATCAATGCCTTATCTGGCGTGTAACATCAACCCCTTATCTGACGCGTAACATCAATGCCTTATCTGGCGCGTAACATCAATGCCTGATTTGGTGCGTAACATCAATGCCTTATCTGACGCGTAACATCAATGCCTTATCTAGCGCGTAACATCAACGCCTGATCAGGCGCGTAACATCAATGCCTTATCTGGTGCGTAACATCAATGCCTGATCAAGCGCGTAACATCAATGCCTTATCTGATGCGTAACATCAATGCCTTATCTGGCGCGTAACATCAATGCCTGATCAGGCGCGTAACATCAATGCCTCAGACAGCGATTTACAACGCCCCTTTGACATTCATGCCAAATACGTTCACAAGCCACCGTTCGTAGGAAATAGACCTGTCGATACATCATCATTCACAGAGCTCTGTCCATACTCACCCCCCCCCCCCCCACCACCACCACTTCATGTCGGTGTCGTAAGTCTATGTCAGTTAGATGTGTCCATAACCCATGAGATAAATAAGACCATAAGCTCACTGTTCATTGGGTAACATTTATTTACAACTCTGACTTGCTATAATGCTGAATTTGTCTGCACCTCAAGCGACCATGTGTTCCCTAAATAAATGGTCCTATTCACGGGCTGCTAGGTACCCAGAATGCAACTACACCAGAACCCAGGGATAACCCCCCCCCCCCCCCCACACACACCCCGCGCTATTCCCGGAGCGCCAGGCAGTCTAAATGTAGCTACACTAAAACCAGGGTCAAGACCACCCCCTACCCAACCCCCGCTGTTCCCGGGAGCAGTGAGAACGCAACTACACCAGAACCCAAGGATAAGAAGAACCCCCTCCCCCCCCCCCCGCCAACCCCCCACCCCCGCACCCAGCTTTTATGGGATACGCCCAGTTTTCGCCCAATAAGACGGCTATAGTAAATTAAGAAAAGTTTGGTTCAGTCTCAACAACGGTCCTTTTTTCGGGGTTCTGGTGTGACCTTTGAAAAACACATTGACCTCCTGGGCCAGATGGTTCAATTTTTAGCTGCGGCCCCAGTTAGCTTACTTTTTTTTGTCAGAATTTAAGTACAAATTGGTTCGATTTTTTTTAATTGAGCTGTTCTACATAAACATAACAACAACAAAAAATACAAATAAAAGCAGATAACTGCAAGAAACATTCGCACTACAATAACACAAAAATATGCCCTGGATTTACGCGGCCTTGTACTGGAATGTGACCAAACATCGCTCATTTCTCTTTGTTAACCAATCACATTGCCTGTGCTATGCCGCACCCCAAAGTGTACCAATTTTCTTCAAATATAAATATCGATTTCTTTTCAGAGTCAAAGCAAACAAGAAGTTAAGGTTGTTACATGAGAAGGATGCAGCAATTCATTTACCGGCACCTGAGGCGCGAGCCGAAAGACCTAATCAATGACTTGCTGCTTTGTTCGAATTTAACAGCTTACCTTATTTCATGGATAAATGGGTGTCGAAATGTAGAACACAGATCAATGAAGATTTTTCAAGCGTCCTAAATGAAATTTGCTGTGCAAATGCTTGTAATGACCTATTTTTTTTCAGTGTTACAAGCTGAAAACCTCACACTTTTTCATGAAATCCCTCTGACAATAAATACAGGTCACTTACAGCCATTCATACAGTGGGTAACACACAGAGAATATAATATGCATGTGAACATTGTAACGCCCAGTCACTCACGAAATAGGTTGATTTTGTCACGTGGTTTGACGACGCTGTTTTGTCTGTTATTTATTCATTTATTTGTTTGATCGTCTGTCTGTTTGTTTGTTTGTTTGTTTAGAATAGTGGTGCACCAGTATCCACTTCTCCTGCTCGTATCGTGTCTTTCCTCAGGCTGAAATGAGGAAACATACCGGTATTTTTCACATTGCGAAAGGCTCGGGTATCAGTTCATCCCATAAATGTGCCACAGCCACAAAGAGCCAGCAAGATCAATATATCAATTACACATCTCTCCTTGACCTTTTCAACAATTTTTTCTCCTGAGTAAATTTTACAGCCTTTTGATCATCTAAAAAACATGAGGATTTTCCTAATGCAAAGGAAACAATTTTTTACATTTGATTGGCAGTAGACATTCATCAGAATTTTGCTCAATCAATGAATTCACAGCAGCGACTGAGCGTGATACAGCGTAACATGTGCAACTGCAGATCAAGGGGGGGGGGGGGGGGGGCGGGTAACAAGCGTCAGCAAGCTCTAAATATGCCAGGAATAAACAAGCAACCACTGTTTGCATGACCCCTTCGACAATCGCCGTCACCACTCATAAAATACTTGATCCACATCGAAATACATTGGATTTACATGGCACAGTTATAGTTTCCATATTGTATATCCAATACATCCATCATTATTTTTGACGGACGGTTTAAATATGTGTTAATGCTCTAGGAATGTATGAGCGTCTGAGCTGCTACTCCCAGGCCGCGGATCCGGGAGGGGGAAGGAGAGCAGGGATCTTGACCATCACCCTCCCCCCCTCCCGCTACCCAAATGATCCCAATCATTTTCATCCTGGTCAAGCCAAACGGCTCGAACAACTGTTTTTTATTTGACTGGTCCAACACGTACAGTCGTCGTGTGAAACGATGCCAAATATCTGCGGTGCCATCCATAAGGTGGGTGCGCAAATGTTCCCCACCTCCCTCTCCCCCCCCCCCCCCCCACCATCTGTACGCAAAAATTGCGACGACTCCCATTGACTACAGCATTGGCGCTTTTTCTCTCTAGAGGCGCTTTTTCTCTCTAGGCCGGATCTGGGGGGGGGGGGGGGTGGGGGCGGGGGACTGTGCTCCGAGGCGCGAGCCGGTCCAAGCTGAATTCTGGGCCATGATACATCTATATTTGTACTCGATAGATATCTTTCAGTTTTACATCATTTCAAATACATCGTTGGTCACTTTACACCATATTTTGTATTCCGAGCACCAGTGTCCCTTCTGAGCGGGTTTTCTCCACAGCAGGGGTCATGACCACTGCGGTGAGATCATGCCTTAAGCGGCAACACGTTGATGGAATACTGTTTCTTTAAAAGAACATGGAGTAGAGTTATGTTCAGAAAAAAAAGACAAACATTAAATTGTAACTGTTATAGTTTCGGTTTTTCATTCTGATGAACCCTTATGTGATTTGAATTTGAACTTTGAAACTTTTTAAAGATTGCTGTATAAACTTTCTTTGAAACCATAGCATAACTACATAACTCAAAGCGATTATGTGATCTCGTAATTTTGACACAATTGTTACATTTGCATTTATTTGTTGGTATAGAGTAATTATTCTTACTTGCGTTTTTTGATAATGCTGCACAACAATTTATTTTCAGTATTGATTTATCTTTTTTTATGAAATGTTGTTATTTAGTTTTGTTCGCATTGAATGAAAGTACACAGGACATCGCACAGTATTCATTTATACGAGTATATACAGAAACACACATATACATATATATATATACCTTATCCTATATATAGGGTAATGGATGTATACATAAAATAATATATATATATATATATATATATATATATATATATATATATCTTTTAACTATTCCTGGCCCGGCTCGACCCAAAGGCCCTCGGAACACACCCCTAGTCATCATCATCATCACCATCATCATCATCATCATCGTCATCATCATCATCATCATCATCATCATCATTATTATTATTATTATTATTACATAGGTTATTTTTTTTCTGTTCATTTCCAATGCAATACCCGAACAACATCTTGCCACAGCTGTATACAATGTCCTCCGACACTCTATCTTGGTAAATCAATCACAAAATTCCAGCTATAAGAGGCAATTTCCTACAGGCTACATCCGAATCACGTCGTTACTCACTTTTCAAGTCGCCTGTTTCTTGCCACTGTGTACAGTCAAATAAATCTATCCACATTATAAATTTCTCACATATTTTTCACCTTTCACTTCTATTTTTAGATACCAAGTTATACATTTGACCAGGTACCACAAATCTCTGAAATATTACTTGTGTTTGTGAATAAGTGCCCACAAAAATAATAATCTCGTGCCTTTATCATCTCACGCTTTGTACTCAATGATCAACAGCGGCTAGATGCTTTATATACCTTCTTTTATAGATTTATTGCTCTTCCAGCTGCCAATCAGCCGTGTTTGTTTGAGACGCACATGGCCAAGTGTTTATAAACATTACGAAACGCACCACGTGATCATAACATCAGCCATGTCATTGTACTCGGATAAAGACGGTATGCCGGCGGGGGGAGGGTACTTCCTTACAAACTGGTCGCCACGCAACCCCCGAACGCGGAGTGCAGTTCCGGAAGAACGCCCTTATTCGCGAGAAACGCGGAGTACTGAATGAAAATTATCACTCTGCTGTCCCCCTTTTAACAAAGTTGGTACACCGCGCAGACCCCGTCTGGTCACAAAATTACCCACTTTCTCCGCATTTTTTTAGACACACATATAACACATATAATACCAAGTGCCCCCCCCCCCCCCCACTCCCCAACGACTGTAGTTAGACTGACGGGCAGTGTTATTTTGAGGGAGGAGTCTTATTATCTGAAAAAAAAACGCGTTTTCCAGGAAACCGGCCCGGAACACATCTGCAGACCGCCGCTCACTTGTCTTTGTATCGGCGTAAATTCTCAAATATTGAAAATCATTACGGTTCTAGAACTCGAAACCCCTTTGATCTGAAAGTAATGCCTCGTAAACAACACAGGAAAAATCAACAGTTTTCAGAGGAGAATTCCTGTCTTTTTTTCTGTTTTTTTTTTTTTTGTAAGCGATGTTTCTTGGAACCAGCCCCGAGTTCAAAGACCTTTTCTTTCTTACTTCAAGTAGTCGGGGATTGGGTAGGGCAAATAGGGGGAGGGGAGTCCCGGGGGTGGGTGGGCACTTGACATCGTATGTTACCATGCCGTGTCCAGAAACGAGGAGAAAGGGGGTGAAGGTTCTGAACGGACTGCAAATTTCGTTATAAAGGGGGGGGGGGTACTGTTCATTCAGTAGGGAGGGGGGGGGGAGTCGGAAATGCACTCCGCCTTTGGTGAAAAAATATATGTTATTTCAAAATGGGCACTCCGCGTTTAGGGGTCGTATAAAAAAGTCACTCAACTGCCAAGTTAATTTCAGCTTATACTTTTAAAAAATCGGAATGAATAAACAGCAGATTATAATTTTATGTTGGTATAACATCGATGGTATTCCCTTTCGGGGGTGTGGGGGGTTGGGGGGGGGTCGGGGAGGGAATACCATCGATGCTAGACGAAGAACAGAGAAATGTTTGCGCGTAACAGGGAGGTTCAGAGTTAACAAACAGAAGGATCCAGTCTGGTACGGTAACCGCCGAAAACCGGATTTCGACAATCCAGGATGCCAAGCACTTGAAAGTTCTCCACACCGACTCACACACTGGTCTTCCAAACAGCTCACTTTTTCCAGATAAAATTCAGGATTCTATTTTTACCCTACGCAATCAATCTGTGCGATTTTATACAATGCAGAATTCTTCTGTTTTTCAATTTCTTTTTTATTCCTTTCATTTCTTCTACTTGATGACGTCATTTCTTGAAATCTATTAGCACAATCTCATGCAAAACTTGTGATAGTTACAGTGATATTGCTCTCGAAGAAACTTCGATGCTGCATGCACCCCTCCCCCCTCCCCCCGTCCCCCTCCCCCTCCCCCTCCCCCTCCACCTTTCCTTTTATCACATTTACCCAGAAATCATCTTTTCAACCGAACGGTCAACGCACTGCCCGCCCCCACCTCATCACCTACTCACTCCCATTCACTAATGGCGAGTAGTATGTCATTATTGTCATTATGGGTACACAAAGGGTTGAAATTCTGATTTGTCAGGAAAGTATTATATGGTAGTAACTCCCCTCCCTTCCCCCACACACCCGCAAAACTTCCCCTAAATTTTTAGTCCAGGGTAGCGGTTACTCCCCTCCCCCCGCAAACTTCTAGAATGACCCTGAACTGAAGGGGTCACACTGTGTACCAGCGAGTGACCCTTCATTCTCTCCCCCCCCCCACTGCCTCCCCTTTTCGACCCCTCCACACCCCCTCACCATTCCGCAATCCTGGCGATGCTGAAGACAGAGAATCGAGAACAAGGGAAGGGTGGGGGTGCGGGATGGGGTGCGGGGTGCGGGGGAGGGGAAAGCGGAGGGAAGGAGCGTGCTTGGAAATAACTCAAATTAGTCACAGCGTATTTTAACCCACAAACCAACAGTCAAGTGCCTCTCACATCTTGTCCTCCCCACGAGTCCATGTTTACGTGTTATTGCTCTGACACTGGGAGGCCATCGTCCTCGTGACGTATGCCGTTTGCTTCAAAACAAAACATTGCCCATATAAGAACAGCGCAAGGCATTGCAGCCTCTTTATTCTTCGAAGGAACAAAGTTAGCTCATGTCATTTCATTTCTGTTTTCTTCAACAATTTTCTAATTAATTAACACTAGAAAGAGAATAAACTCGCGCCTGTGCTAACAACCATTTTCTAGACCATAGCACAATAAATTCGTCAACGCAACAAAAAAAAATTCTTGGAAATCCAAATAAAATTAGTCTATGTGGAAAAACAAAAATGTTTTGCTTTTTATGCTTTTTCTTGCTCGTTTTCTGCCAATATCACTATCAATATTTGCGCTTAAACTTAAGTTATTTTCAAACACTCTAGTTTATTTTTAAATTAAATGAATTATTGATATACCCTCTTGGTGTTCGCCGCTGAATAAAGGGAATAAAGTCCGTTCAGTAGAAGCCGCGATCGAAATTTATCTAAGATATTAGTGCTTTTTTGAGCTTTGCATTAAATTTCTTTTCCTTGACCCAGAGCTTTGAACTTTTGCATCGATATAGCTCGTCATGTTTTTATCTATGTGGTATTGCTATTTCTATCTATTTTTATCTATGTGGTATAGCTATTTCTATCTATTTTTATCTATATGGTATGGCTATTTCTATCTATTTTTATCTATGTGGTATTGCTATTTCTATCTATTTTTATCTATGTGGTATTGCTATTTCTGTTTTGCCAAGCGCTCAGCGTGTAACACTTCGATCATGACTTCTAGTTGACCGAGGGTTATTGCACCGTAGTCGAGAAATCGATTACTCACGGTTCATTTTCTTTCAACAGACTCACGCCTAAAAAATTATCTAAGACAAGAACCAGTTTTTGATTATTTATAAAGGTGATGCAAGACGTGAAAATCAGACGTGGACGTTCTGTCCGTGGATGTTGTGTCCGTGAACGTTCTGTCCGTGGACGAATATCAGCATAATTTCTCTTATTTGTTCGGTAAACAGTTGCCCAAATTAAAATTTAAAAAATCCCTAACATTTCTATAGATTTTTTTAAATTCGGAATCAGTGCGATTCCGTTCTAAAAGGATAACTCACTTTTCATAACCATGTATCCTGCTAAAAACTGACCTGCATATGAGCGTGCATTTAATATGCCTGGTGCAGAGCCCCCCCCCCCCCCCCCCACCCCTCTATTCAACCACTCTCGAGCGTGTGATTTTTTTAAAGACTTTCGAAGCTTCTGTTTAACATTTTGACCGTTATAACTTAACTTGAGTAGCATACAAAAACTACATCGAAAACTTTATGATATTAGTGATTTATATATGTATAATATTATATATATAATGATGCATTAAAATGATGCACACAGAAATGCAGGCTATTAAATTTAAAGTCTGTTTTTTTTTTTCGTGCTCAGCTGCACACAAGTTGAACTGATCTCGAGCTACATCCCCTGCGCACACATGTACTTATTTTATATTCGGCTGTGAGGTAATAGCAAACTATGCACAGCGAGCATCAGCCTTTTGCTCAGTGCAGAAGAAAGGAAAAAGTACCCTGTCTTTGCGTATTGATTTGACCTTGAAAACAACCTTAATAATAAATAAAAAATATTGATAGAACCAGTTTACGTCAAGTTCTATATACTGCGAAAGTTTGATGTCAATCAGACAAGTAGTTTCTGACGAGTTGTAATGACAAAGTGACGGCCGACTGTAAAGAAAAAAAACGAAAATCTCACGGGTGCCCTACCAAAGCGTATAACTCTTTGCAAGACTTCGTCTTGCCAAGTGTTAACAAGACTCACATGGGCAAGAAATCTGTATACATCGTGGTTCTGATGATAAAGTTAGATACCTCTCTCCCCGCTCTGAAGACACCGTGAAGATTGAACTACCCACCTCCCCCCCCCCCCCCCCCGCCCTTCCTCGTGGTGCTTGCGCACGGAACCCCACAGAGCAACGCAGCAAAAATTCGACGAGTTCAGTGGGTGCGTGAGTAACACAAAGAAAGCAGTGACGACTTCCGGGAGGTTAGTGACCTTTCTGTACTTGGGCCAAAATAAAAAAAAAACAAAAAAAAAAAAACAAGAGCAAAAGTGCAGCGTGTTGTTTACTCCAGTTATACAAGTATTCATGAAACATATGCGAACAACTTTCGTCAATTCTCTTGGGTTTAACTTGCAAACCAACAGCACACAATATACAATATGAGCAACATTACTCAGCAGTTGTTGAAATAAAAACATACAAAGAAAAGATACTATTCGTTCTGTACATGACACGAACTATAGCACGTTGAATATTTTGACCATACACTGTGCCCCCCCCCCTCCTCCCCCCCCCCCCTCCCACGATTCTTCCTGAATGCCCCTTAAAAGACACGCTTACTGTTTACTTATTCGCACTCGGGTCATGAGTACTTACTCAATTTGCAAAACAATGTTCGTAGAAACGGTTGGTAATGTGTGCCAGCTGCGACATTTTGCAGCACTACGCCTTTGTTTGTTTTCACAACGCAAATTTTCCATCTTAAAACAGGAGTTGTGAAAATATAAAACAACAGTCCAAGGCTTCTTAAACTAATGAACGCAAATCGTGCAAATGTGAGGAATTTTAGAAGAAAAAAAATAATGTTTTTGTCTTCCTTATTTGTGGAAGACCCCTTGATGGTAGCCACTCATTTGCCAGTAACAAGTGTGAATATTCATAAGCCTGTGGGCACTGCATGCATATTCATCATAATTTGCATGTGTTGAATAATAGATGATTTCTCTGAAGTGACCTCAGTTAACGGGAGCTTCATTATTTTGACTAAACAATACATTTGATTCGAAGGGCTTTTTTCTTTTTTTTTTTTTTTTTTTGGTTTCGGGATCCAGAATTTAGTTGTGCAAACTCAACAAAACGGTTCATTTAGCAGCAAACCAAGCCCTGGTACCCATCTCTTGCATTCCCGTGGAATATTCAGGAAAGTGAGATTTGCCACCAGTTTGCGGGGTGGTAATGATATCGCAGTTACTCACGAGAAGACTTAATTGCTGTGTAATTACAGTCTTACGTATCAGGGCCGAGGTAAATGACACATTGAAATATGGAACGCGTGTCACACTGAACACATCACAATACGCAATTCTCCCTCCTGTCTATGTCTGTTTCTCTCTCTCTCCTCTCTTTCTCCCTCTCCTTTCTTTCTCTCTCCCTCTCACCCCTCTCTGTCTGCATCTCTCTCTCTCTCTCTCTCTCTCTCTCTCTTTCTTTCTTTCTCCCTCTCTCCCAATCCTCTCTGTCGGTCTGTCTGTCTGTCTGTCTGTCTGTCTGTCTGTCTGTCTGTCTGTCTGTCTCTCTCTCTCTCTCTCTCTCTCTCTCTCTCTCTCTCTCTCTCTCTCTCTCTCTCTCTCTCTCTCTCTCTCTCTCTCTCTCTCGCGCGCGCGCCCATTAGTGTTTACTCCCGCGAACTGAGCAATACCTTCCAGCAAATGCACTCGTTCACTTCAGACGGCGCCCAGCTGCCTAGACCAAAGAAAGAGCTCTGCAGTGAATTTGCCCAAAACAAGCATCTCGGAGAATTTTTTATGTTGTTCAAGAATTTTATTCTGCAATCTAGTGGCCTTGAATTTCGGTACAATTCAAAACCATTTTTTTATCCTTTAAATGGCACCATCCCCCTTTTTTGTACTGATTTTTTTTATTAAATACTAAAAATAGAATCAAAACACTAGGTTCATAGGTCTTTTTATACACACTATATCAAGTCATATTAGCATTTGCTACAGAAGAAACTTGTCACCATTCAAATTTGATAAAATTGGACTAGATATATTTAAATATAGACCACGAGTACAGTAACCTTTGTAAATAAAAAAGTATCTGAAGTTTTTTTGTTGTTTTTTTTTTTTGTTTTTTTTTTTTCTTTTTTGGTTTTTTTTTTTTTTTTTTTTTTTTTTTTTGGTTTTTCATTTTTTTTGGCACCCATTTGCTGTAACGGCTAAAATAGAAGGTAGCGTTTTTTTTTTAGGCAGACACTCTTAAGACGCAACTCACGCAAGGCCCACACCAAACAGAGCTTCTAATTTGAGGATGCAGTCAGTTGCGGGGTTGCAGCAGCTCCCGTGCCCCCCCCCCCCCCGCCCCCCCCCCACACCGCTCCTCCTCGCCAGGCATGACTAAAATGAAACATGATATTCCCAGCAAATGCCTAATATATGTCTGACATGCCAAGCAAATTAATCGACCCTTGAGAAAATCAGGACCCGCTCATATCCCCTCCCCTCCCTCCCCGGGGCGGGGAATACCCTCAAGCGACCACTGCGTTTTTTTTTTATTATTATCATCGTCGTCGCGTTTATAAGGTCCACGGTTGTAAGCTCACTCAAAAGTACACCTTTAGCATGTGAACATCATTTCTTTCTATAAACACTACACTCTTCCATTTGATATTTTGATCAAGAGAATTGGGATATGAATGTCCTGGCTTCAATGGGCCAATCAATGTAAGATGGATTATACCCAAGAAAATGCTGGGGGTGGCAAGGCATCACGTGGCCTGTCCCGATCACGTGTTACGAACTGCGTGACTTCCATGGTTACAAAGTGGATTGCGCCTCCTCCCCCCCCCCCCCCAACTTCCCCGCCAATTTATTTCACCATGCCGTACTTGGAGACAATGCAACACAATAGTATTTGGGCGGGGGGGGGGGAGTGGGGTCGAGGGGGGCATCATGTAGAGCCAGGCCTGGAGTAACAAAGTAGCAACTTGGGGCTCTTTTGGTAATTTTGGAAAATGAAAGCATACTATGTTTTCCTAAGACCTAAATGAACACCTAGTCTCTTTGACACACTTCCTCATGTGCTGTCAGGTAACTGTGCAGTTAAACACGGGCAATTATTCGGGGAGCAATTTCAACGGGTCTATATTTGGACAGTAAAAGTCAGGTAAATTTCAATGCAGATGCATGTAAATGCAAAATATTCTAATGAGATGATTATTTAAAGAAAGTCCTGCAGAATAAATAATCACAGCTCGTACAGCTAGCTGTAATCAAGAAATTTTAACCCCGAGTTCTTTATCAGTTTGGGCCCCGAGGGGGAGCAAGCTCTGTAGGTGGTGGGGGGTGGGGGAGGGGGAGCTTCAAGCCTCAAGCCCCTATAAACACAAGCAGTTCTGTATTTATCTCAGATTCATATAATAAACTTAATTGGGGAACTAAAATCACTAAGTTTTATTTCTAATAAAATGTTGAAATGTGAAGTCAAAAATGTAATTTCTCTTGTGATGCTGATGTATATAGAAAAGTACTGATGAACTTCTAAATTGGGAAAATTGATGGTGATAAAAATAATATGTGGTTCATATAAAGCTTCAAGAATAAATATCATTTCTAAAAATAACTGGAACGGAATGAGTGATGGTTCGATGTTTTCAAAGAGTCCCTGGCGAGCTTGGAACTCTTTGTCACGAGACAGCTGACAGCATGAATGAAACGGATAAAGCACCGTAACAACGGCTGGATGAGTGGGGACAGTGGCAGAGGGGTGCGTATGAAAATATCTATTTTCTCAATCACTTTTATGGGAGCTGCGTTGCAACCCCCAAACACTAGCGCATTAGGTCAGGGTTAAATGTGAAAATATACCATATTCTGGTAATAGAAAATCTCGAGTTGTATAATAACGACCTTTTCAAGAACAAAACACTGTTTTGCATCTTTTAACCGACTTAAAACAGTGTATCACTTTTCATTAAGGTGTATTCGCATGGTACAACCGACCATTACCCATCTATTTTGAGTCTACTGTCACTGATTTGATACAGGCCTTAAAACAGCGCGAATTCTGAATGTAAATACACACTCTCCTGGATCAAGTCCTTATAAAGCGTCGTCACTGGACAGCTATTGTGTCGATCCATGTCCGCCGGGGTCGTTGTCATCCAAATCGCTCCCCCCCCCCCCCGTCTCTCCTCCCCCTCGCCTCCCCCGAGGCTATTTGCATACACCAATTATCTGACAAAGGTTCGCTCCATTGTCAGGTGGTTCTGGTTGATAAATCCGACCGCTTGATCACAAGTACAGAATCACCGATTAGTCATCAACTCTGAACAATGAACAGAAAGCCAGAAAAGGGCTGTATTTTTATAACATAATGTTTTTTTTTTTTTTTGTTTTTTTTTTGGTTTTGTTTTGTTTTTTTTTTGCCTCTCACCCGTTGTCTTTTTTTTACTAAAATAAAAGGGAAAGCGTTCAAGTGATGAAAGGATTCCGTGCAAGACACGTATGACTAAGGTCTGCACTCATGACGTAATGCTCAGAGAATGTCACTCACTCAACATCAGCTCCTAAGATATCCCCCGTTCTCTCTCTCCCCCCTCCATCCCCCACCCCCACCACACACTCACTCAACATCAGCCCCTCAGATATCCCCCGTCCCCCTCTCCCCCCACCCCCCCATCCCCACCACACACTCACTCAACATCAGCCCCTCAGATATCCCCCGCCCCCGCTCCCCCCCGTCCCCCCCCCTCACACATACACACACCTTTAACTTATGACTTATTGCTGACCTTTACTTACAGGTCACAAATAAAATCATGGGCATTTGAGCACACATAAAGAAGTGACTTCTCCACGAAATATCAGATAGGACCGACAATTGTACTGCTTTAGTCATTTAGCAACGTCGTTCCGATATCGTAATGACGCCTCATAACTTTGCCGTTTTTCTGGGCCTCCCCAGGACCTCACTTTTATATCGCCTTAGTGACATGGTATTGGCGATGTCACGAGACGTCATTACGACGCCAGTCTTGCCACCTTTTCCATTCCGTTGTAATGTCGCTTATAGGCAAAGACATTCCGACGAAGTGACGTCTGAACGGCGTGTCTGACCGACTGAGTATCTGCTGGGATGTGTTTCCAAAAGCAGGAAGCAGAATGTCACACTTATCAACCGGTCACACTCCAGGATCCTATCGGGATGCTTTCGTGGAGGCGAGAAGCAGACTGCACATCCAGCCAGCTTACAAGCGTTGTAAGCCCCCCCCCCCCCCCCGCTAGCGGGAAGCACACTGCCCAACCAGCCAGCTTAAGAGCGTTAACCCTTCCGGCCACTGACAGGGATATGCGAATGAGGAGAAGATTGTTTTCGGTGGAGAAACTGCACCGTCGCTAATGCAAAATGACAACTTATATAGTCTTTCGTGATAAACATTAAAAAAATGCAAAAAAAGTTTAAGATGAGACAACCCCCCCCCCCCAACCATACCCCCCCCCCACACCCCCACCTTCGAACGACGACCTCCCAACTTGTCTTGTTCCTAAAATGGCTGTGCTATCCATCTTAGTCGTTCGAACTTTTTTAACTGTGTCGGATATTTAGCAAACATTGCTGCTATGCGCAAGAAAAAAAACACACAAATTAAGCTTACCTTTAATTGTGTTACTACTTTATTTCCACGCTCTTTATATCATTCTCCCTCTCATTTTCTCGTCCACCCCACAGCAGTTCCTACGACTCCAGCGAACAAGAGATGTGATGTATTCCTCTCCGTGTCGTTCTCAACGTTTTATAGCGTCCAGGCATTACAATGACATCGCGCGTTAAGCACCACACACCCGCACACAAAAAGAGCAAATGACCACGGGCTTCTTTTTGCACTGACTCATATACTACTGATAGATTTAAACAAAAAACGTGTTTTCTGCACTTCAAAATGGTACCCCAAAAAAGTGGCACACAAAGTATCTTCCTACACAAAGCACACTGAGAAGCTTGCGGTTCCAAACAGCTGATTTGGTCTTGCTATCAGCTGATTCGCGTAAACATAAACATAAAATCTGCATGACGTCACAGTAGCACTGCATAATTGCAGCCTCGTTCTGAGAGTGAACTGATCAATGTTGTTTTTGGTTTGTATCAGGAAGAAGGGACGGTGGGGGGGGGGGGGGGAGGGGGGGGCAGAAGGTCGACAGGAAGAGGGTTTAGGGTGGGATTGTTTCCAGCAAAATTACTGGAAAAAATGTAAAGCATTTTTTTAACTGAATACTGAAGTTCAGCTATATCGGTCTTGCTTAACTTTTGCTTTTGATTTATTTCCGTTCCTGAATCAATGCTGCTATATTTAGAAACACGAGATAAAAAGATAAGAAAAGAACTTCAAAGAATTTCAAACGGAACTACATTTTCATTCAGTGAAGTTTTGCATACAAAACTATATGTGGAATAACATTCCGCAAATAAGCAATACACTATGTAGGCTAACTGGTAGACAGCACTATCCTTCTTTATTCTTTAAACAACGCAATAAATGAAGAGGCCAGTGAAATAATAACAATACAAAGATCACCAGTATAAGGCGAATACAACAATTACTACTATATAGTTACTTCCTGGCGCTATTTTCGCATTTGAGAAGCCTCAATAATCAGAACCATAAACCTCAATATTCAACGGCAGAATCTGGATACGTGCCTGTCATGTTTTCTCCGAACTCGCTCACTTTAAGCAGTGGGGGTATTGGGTTCCCTTACATTACACCTTACGGTGTCAACAACGCGCTAATGTAGGCACTGAAGAAAGACCGCACATCTGCGTTGTTGTTCAACAGCCAGCCTCTATGGCGGTTTGAACACCTTTTTACTCTGCAGACCCACTAGGGATTCCGCAGAAAATAGTACTTATAAAAGACAGGCACAACTTTTTAAACAAGTTCAACAACAAACCTACACGGCTGTTCCGTCTGTTGTGTGGAATACCTTTTTACTCTGGAGATCCACCGGAGATTCTGCGAAAATAATACTCATTAAGCGAGCTTTTCATTTTAAACTATCCGTCCGCTCTTTGTTTCTATAGCACAGATAGATCTCATCAGAGGTGAGCTGTTTTATAACAACGCACACATCTCAACTCGGGTACATTCAGTATCATATAATACATCTGAGACTTGGTGTCTATTATTTAGTGCAAAATTAATAAAAAAATCACCCAAAGGCAGACAAAAAAGTGTGACTTCCTCAGTGCACCCAACACCATTTCCAGTCCAAAGTCCAAAAAATAATAATAACGGTTTTCTATCTCACTATATGCCCAGCGGGCCTTACGTAAAGACATGATAGTAAAAGCGAGGAGTGCAGTGTTTTCTAACATGTATTGTATCCCGCCTCCTTTTGAGCGTATTTGGAAGACCTTTGTTGTTCCTCTGTTTTTCGCCTGGAAGGAGGAAGCGAAAAACTTGGTCAATCACATACAAAACAAGTTAAAAATTTTTCTAACTTATGAACTTGTTCATGTGAAAACAGTTGTTCATAAAACTTGTTAATAATAACCAGGTCAAAGAAACCCTACTTCAGCCACATAACCCATACCGCGTCGCCCCAACTGAGCATAAGGACGCAGTGAAGCTCAGCGAAACAAAATAAGACAAAGATATCACAGGAGTGAGGCATATAATAAAAGCAACACGTCATTCTATATGTACAGAATGTTGTAGTTTGCATTCAGCCTCCCAGCAAACAATCCGTCGTCAGGGAGACGTCAGGATGGTGTCGGAACCCGATGTTTCTGACGTCGGACTGACGTCGGGGTTTAGGTTGTATATGAAATTGGAACCGAGGTCGGGATTTTAACGGAAAACCAACGTCGGGTTTCGACCTAAATCCGACGTCGGAAAAAAGTCGGGTTTTCAACGTCAGAATGGCGTCGGGTTCCGACCTAAATCCGACGTCGGAATTAAATCGGTTTTAGGTTGTATATGAAATCGGAACCGACGTCGGATTCCGACCTGAAACTGATGTCGGGTTTACCACCCTGAAACGACCAGTCTTAGACACGTCTTACAAAAATAGAGTCTAGACTTATATAATTAATAGATAATTAATCATTCAACTGCTGTTGTGAAATACATACGAAAGCATAAATTTTTACAATCTAGGAACAAAAATACCGACACGCCATCAAAATTCTTAAATTTTCATGTGAAAATTTTCTTCCCCTTTTTCAAAATGACTTAATTTTCCGGTGAGCGATAATAAATGTTCATCGCTTTTTGGTCGTTTTTTGCAACGTCGGAATGACGTCAGAAAACCGACGTCGGAATAAAGTCGGGTTTTTGGGGAAATAGGTCGAGACGTAATTCTACCCATTTTACAACCTTATTTTATTCAGAATATGGTTGTGAAGTCGTTGCGACCAAAATCCGACCTTTTTTCAACCGAAAAAGACTCCGGTTGTTTACTGGGCTACGGGCACGGACGGACCTCAACCCTCCCCCTTCTGGGTCAGTCCGTACAGCCATCCGGCTGCAGGCAAAAAATAACATTCTACTTATAGAATGAAATGTTACTATTTTACTAAGAGCCTTAATTCATTTGCTCACAAAAATGAAACTTTGGCACAGTTTTTGTCAACCTTTTTATCCCCGCACTCCCAATCCATTTTCTAGAAAAAATGCCCTAGTCTCCACAAGCCCCTACCCCCAACCCCCTCCCAACCTTTAAATTTCCCCTGCCCACACAACGATATCCGGTATTACGAGACAGAGCCTCGAAACCGTCAACAACGGCTTTTCGTCCACAACGGGAAGCTCTCGATTACACTTCACATCGCGCAGTCGCTATAGCAACAGTTCACAGATGTTCACTTCTTTTGAGACATCATGAAGCATTATTGACAATTAAGAAAATATTGACATTTAGGTGTGGACAATACTCAGGGGTGGCTTTACCCAGAGAAGTGTTGATGCTGTAGCTTCGACTAATTGGAATTTTTGCACAGTATTTCGTGATTAACTAAACAATCACATTGGGAACTGATTATTATACAAAACACACACACACACACACACACACACACACACACACACACACACACATACACACAAAATATGATGCAAATTTCAACAATTTCGTATCTACTCAATATTATCTTCATGTTGACTTGGAATAGGACAATATATACTTTGTTACAGGACTTAATCGGCGCTTCGAGTACAGGTCACTGCACTATCTATCGACTTTTGCTTTTCCGATCAACATTGAATAATTATTGACTTGGGAATTGACCAATCAGATTACAGCATTTTCCCTGGTTATGCAACACGTATACATAACACACGTGTGTGTGCATATCATGCGGTCGATACGTCAACGCAAAATCTGAAAACGCAGTTCCACTATATCATCGGAATAAAAGACACCTACTGAAAAACGTGAGCTAGGAAAATATCACATGGCTTTAACCAATCAAAAACTAGGACTCTTTTTGAGAATTAACAATAAAGCAGAAATGTCCTCCAAATTATTCGCTTTTACCGTTTGCTAAAGTTGCCAATTTTGTTATCTGTTCAAAAACTGTGACTAGCCATCAAGCAGCAAAACGCTCCATGAGTAAATAGCTACACACACCATTAAACATAACGTCTTGATAATCAGAAAGAGAAGAATGCATTAATTTCATCACAGTACTGACATCTGTAATTATATCTACGGTAACAGCTGGTGACTGTCAAACCTTTTTATATTCAATTACGACAGGAATGTGTGGGACTGTTTTTCGGTGCTTTACCCGCAGAAGAATTTGTGTTTCAGTTTAGATTAATTTTAATTTTTGCCTATTATTTCGTTATTCATTAAAAAAATTACAAGGAGAATTGCTTACTACAACAGTAGTAAAGAATATAACAGAGTTAGTTTATTAAAATCCACCAAAATGCAAACCTTGAAAATATTGACATTTTGGTTCATCAACTTCTCGAAATAAAGCAGGTTTTTGGTTCTACGTCATTTTATTAAGTGGGTACTGAATATTTCGAAAACCAATGAAGCAAAATGTTTTCCAAACTTTCGCGATTTCATACCAGTTTAAAGTCCTGTGTAAAATGTAAACATAGAATGTGTTGCACATAATGCTGAGAAGGAGAGACAACATCTGTGGCTACTATTAAGATGGTTGGTGGCGATATTTACGAGTGCTGGACAAGGCAAACATTTACGCCTCGTTATCGCGCTAAGTGCTGTGAGAAATACCCTTTGTTATCAACCATACCGTTCACATGCATCAATCACCGCAAGCGATGCTGATGAAAAATGACGTCAATTAGTTAATACATTAATAAATGTAAATTTCAATCATAACCGTGAAATTGCTCAAAACTTTTTGATACTAAAAAAATGATAAAATGAAAAGAGCAAACATGATAAAAGTTAAAATAGTTAAACGAGAATTGATCATGCAAGTATAAACTAATTTCGCATTATTATTTTTAAAGGAAACAAACAAAAAAGGGACGCTAAATGTGATCAAACAAATGTGTATAACAAAATATACTGGTGGAGAAATAGCCAGCATGAAAGCTACTTTAAGGAAATTGCTTCGAACACTTTGGATAATTGCTGTTTGCTCTGGCTATTCTTCAGGTAAATTGTGAAATTTGTTAACCATTTATATTTAATTTAAATTGGGAATGATGTTTTAAGTCAATTCATTGAAACAAAACGACCGTATCGCATGTGATTCGTTGTGAAACCAGCAGTAGAACCACTGTCTCCATTTTGTGAGGCTGTCAAACGCCGAGTTCAACAGGCTAAAACAACTTGTTGGGGACGTGCGTAGGATCTTTGGTACCTAGTTTTTCTCAGTCACGTTATCACAATATAATACTTCAATTGGATTTTTAAGCCGAGAATTTTATGCAAATACCCTGCCTCGGGACAGCGATCCATTGAACATCCACGCAGGACTACTCTCATACAAAAACTGAGCTGTGCGGCGGGGAAAACGTACCTTCAGCTCAAGTCAACAATTTTTTTTTTGTTCGAACAAAAAAAACAATTGTCGATATACGAAAGCCCATTTCGATGTACGAAAGCGCTATTTTTTCACGAAATCTCATTCCTTTAGTTTATAAAAAAAATTTATAAAATTTATACAAAGTTACTATAAAATTTATATAATTTTATATATTCTACCTGAAATCACTATTAACTTTATTAAAACTTTTTGCTAAAGTGAAAGTTACTAACTTTATACAAATTTTTTCTAAGAATTATTGTAAACGTTACGGAAAATTTATACTAACTTACTTATAGTTATTAGAAAGTTTATGCCAACTTTATACCAATTCTATCAGCAATTACTATTTTCTTCAATTTTGTAAACGCAATTATCGCTCACACTTTTATAAAAAAAAAACTTTATATTAAATTTTGTCCAAATTTTAATATAAAATTTATAAATGAAATCCTAAGATTCTTTTTTTTAATTTAATCGGCCAATCCCGAGCCATTTTTGGAAAACTTTTGTTACTTTGCGTGGAATTTATTCATAACCAGTTACCAAGTTAAGTGGATTTCTAAAGCTTAAAAGTTCACAGCTTTTGTGATACTATTAATATTTTTCTGCTTGACACTAGGGCTGCTGTGTGAGGACTGTGTGGAACCGTGTGAACATGGAGGTGTATGTAAAACCGATGGAAAGTGCTTCGTACGCCGCGATGTCAATAACAGTGAGTGTCCATGGACATCCACAAGTAACACTTATTTGCCTACTGCAAAAAGCTAATGAACAGTAACAGATGTTCTCCGAATTTTGTGCAAAAATTGTAATATTTTAAGCTTAGAAAAAAATAAATAATTTAAAACAAAAATTTAAAAAACGTAGCTTAATGTTTTATAAAGTGTAGATAAAAATCTGTTTTACGGCCAAGCAATCACTTCGGTTATTTTTGGTTGCAGTGGTATACCGCGGCTGCGCGGATAAGGGTCGCTGGGATGGCCTTGACCTCGATACGAAACCCTGCTCGCTGCAAAGCTACCTAGGCTGGGACAACGTCAAGGTGCTCTGGTGCTTTTGTGACTCACCTCTGTGCAACAAACAACCTATGGAGTATTTTCCAGGGGGGATCCGCCTCCTCGAGGCATTTCTGCACAATAACACTGATATATTCATCAGGCACAGCAGGCGTTTTAACCGCACTCAATTCACCTATGTACCATTAAAGGATGTTATAGCGAAAGGAAGAAACTACAATCAAAACCAAAACAAATACGATATCCGTAAGAAAGACATACGCTCCCACGAGAACAGCCCGCAGAAAGAAGGGAGAGGAGGTCATGATGCGAACTCAGGATTTGAGATTTTGCTGGAAGGAAATGAGGATACTCTGAATTCGGATAGAAATATTTTTACCCCGGACCAGCATGCGGTTAATTCTGACAATGATGCATTAAGCTCAGACAAGAACAGATACGACAAAGATCACCAGACAATCATACATTATGTACATAACATAAATTTGGGCCCTGCTTCCTTTTCCGGACTTATTGATCCGTCTGGATTGACTCACCTGCCCGAAAACGCTCCTCAGCACAGAAAATTTCCAAGCTATGATTTCCCAAAGGATGCTAACATTAATTACAAACAGAGGTATTTTCATTGGTAGTTATAAATCACGGAATTCTGTGGAATTTTATGGAAATTTATTTATTTTCCATGGAACTCCATAGTTTCGTGATTTACAGTTACCTTTTTGTTATGTTAATGAAGGACACGTGACAGCTACATGTGGGACTACAGCAAATCATTTGATAACCAAAACCAGTTGGCGGGAAATTTCAATCCGAATTCAAATATCAATACATCTTTTGATGAAATATTGGAAAATAAATTCAATATTAAGAATAAAGTCTACAAACCGGCAAATCAGCCAGCGAGTGATGAAATTGAATTGCCTGATTCACTTCATCCAAACATTGCAATTCATCATGGAAATGGCAATTCGCAAGGGAAAAACAAAGTGTCACTGAGAAATAACTTTCAAACAAATGCAAATGAACATGCGATTTTACACATAAAGAAAAACAAACCACAGGGTAAAGAAATCCCGGATAAAAGTTCAGAATTGTTGAAAGCAAAATTGTTTTCGAAAGATCAACTTGTCTATCCAGATGGTGCTTTTGTGGATAAAGATAATTCTCTAGGCCGAGAGAACAAAACAAAACAAACTGCATCAAACTTTGCAAAAGAGCTTTCAGATGAAGGCCCACCTGATATCCCTTTGTTTGCGGTAGCCAAAAATATGAGCGACACCGGTGAATTAGCCAAATCGACGTATGTGACAACTACTATTATAAATCAAGCTGTAAAACGTAAAACAGTAGGGAGTGGCTTGAAAAGTGAAGTAACTTCAGTACTTTTGGAAAACAAAAGGAATGCAACTTTATACTCGGGAATGAATTACTCGGAAACAGGAAAGCCACATGAGGCCATACTAGAACAAAACATATATTATCCTGATATGTCAAAGTGCGGGAAGACAATGAAATCAAGTATGTGTCTTGAACAGAAGAGTCTAAATTCTGCCAGATTCAAATTCTAAGGTGTTAATGTTCGGCAGCGGCGGTGGTAGTGGTGGCGGTGGTGGTGGTTTCCATAAAGTTCCAAGTAATATAACCATTATTGGAAGTTTAAAAAGTAAAAAAACGTAATTTGTATGCTTATAGTGTTTTATTTTTCAGCTAAAAATTGTCCAGTGGGATTTTATTTTATTGACAAACTGAAGTCGTGTTACGCGGTGTTCAGGGAGGTGAAGAATTTCACTGACTCGCAAACACACTGTAGTAATCTCCACGCAGACAGCGCTATGGTTACCATAGAAACAGAGGATGAACTCGTATGTCTCGCTGCTTGGGTGGATTCCATACCGAGTAAGTAATTTTATTGGTTAATCAATCGATTGATTGATTTTCAATATGTGTCACAATTTAAAAAAACAGCCACATAGAGTAATACTGATTCAAAAGCACCTTCTTTATTCTGGAACATCGGTTCTAAAAAAATGTACACTATCAAAATGAGAAATCTAAACCCAGTCGCTAAAGGCTTCGAGATTTTTCATGATTGTAAAAAAATAATCTTATAGTGATTTCATTCCTGTGAAAACATAAATTCGGATATTTGCACAATTTCTGCTTGTTTTTCTTAATTGCTTTATATGTTTTATATATTGTTTGCCTAGAAGTTATAATAAGGGTCAATAATTGTTTCAGTGTTACTAGAAGGGTGGCAGGGATGGTGGACTGGAGCGTCGTATGACAAGAATATACGAGAATTTACATGGACTAAAACAGGTCACGTGATTAGTAGATTAGATTCAAAATGGCTGCCTAGCCTGGTTGTGTACCCTTATGAAAAGACATGTGTGTGGCTGGTACCACTATCCAAGTATTCTCTGGGAAACTACTGGTGTGCTGAAGAGTCTGGATTTATCTGCGAGGCCCAACAATTAAAATGACTGTTAAAATATCTAAATATCGATATTACCTTGTTATGAAATATATGTAATGAAATAATTGTAGCACAACAATTCCAACTACTGAGGATGTTTAATATTCTATTTTCAAAAACATTTATGTTACGGATTCACTAACTTTTATCGTAAATGCATTGCAAAAATTCTTGAAACACTTCATATATAAGTGAAATTTTGATATCACATAACACTCAATAAAATATCAGAAAAATGTCTCCGGCCACAATGTCTGCAAAGAGTGTAAGGTGATTCAGAATCCCTCCGCCCAAAAGGACTCTATGTGAAAGGGAATGAAAATGTCTAGGCCAGGATGTTTTCAGAAATGAAAATGAATAAAATATTGCAATCGACTGTATACTGCAGCCATTTTTTATAGAGAGTCTGATCCCTGGGTCGACTAAAGATAAGGACTAAAATAGGGGTTGACCAATTAAATTTTTAACACAACTGCTCAAGAATACGACCACTTAGCCCAACCTCTTCAAACACTAAAAGTCAATGATTTTCAACCGGAAGTTAAAACTTATATTTCTAAAACAAGAAATGCGGTGAATAAAACTAATTTAAAATCATAATCTAATCACTTCACCATTCTTTTGCACATTTTAAAGTCCCTCATGCCGTAGTAACTTACCTTCACAACAAACTTCCCATAGCCCTGCGTTTTCAAATACACTTCCTGTTTATGGGCGATCATAAAATGATTTAATTATAGTCCGACTCCATTATAGCGTATCAGCGCTAAAAGCAGGTTGAGTCACTCGGGACAAGACACTTCCCTGGGCCACTTTTGATTTCTTTCATTGGTGTAGAGCTTTGAATATATATGAATTTTTACTCATTAGCATATTTCTTGTAAGCTCACGCTTTTTTCTCTGGAGTGATCAAGCTTCAACATTTTTTATTCTACTAATTTGTATAAGATAAATCGGTCCCTTTTATTTTGCTATAAAAGGTAGTCTTCATTTCTTCCGAATTAAACATAATCTCTTGGATGCATGCAGCATAAATGTAACTGAGTATCCTAAGCTGCCACATATGATCCCATACCCTCGAAATACGCTTAAAGACTATATTCAAGCATATTATGTTTTATGTTTTTTTTGTATGTTTTTTTAATTTTGGTTTTCTTATATATTTTTTTTTTTTTGCGTAACCAACTTAATTTCGCTCTTTGTTAATAATCAAATCAAAATCACAATTAAAAATGATATGAAAGTTTCTCTTACTGACATTAAACTGATTCTTTGGTATAAGCAATTATTTGCTGGCATTATGATTTCATTATTTTTAGCGAGATTAGATTTTTGACAGTAATTGATTAACTTTGGACAAAATAGTCTAAAGTATTTTTCATTGACGGGCTTATTTATTTCTTTTGTTTAATTATTTATATCAGTAATTAATTTGTGATATCTCTCACAAATATTACCTAAAACAATTATAATATGTACCTTTCTTGAATTTTATATTCTATTCTGACAAAGTAATTAAAATTATTTTACTAGAGCATTTTTTTTTAAATTTTAATTGTGTATTCAATATTTAAATAGCGTTATAATATTGAAACAGGATAAATTTCACTTTAAACGTATTTGGGGTGAGGCGAGCAGGTATACGTGAACTCTCGAGGCTCCTCAGTTAAAGTCGAACTGTCTTCATCCGCAACAAAAAATTATTAAAGTCAGCATTTAATAGATACAGCAATTCTGAGGACGATTGATGCATTTAAAACGTTGATATTTAAGAGTGTATTAAAAGCCAGGTTTGTGCATATCGGTATAACATGTCTGATGCATTTAAATAAATCTTGAGGAATGGTTGGTCACTGCACAAAATCGTTAATACTTAAATGTAGATTTATAGCAGGGCAAAGAGAGTAAACCAAACTCTCTGAAATCTGCTTTCTCACATTCCAGACAAGCATCAGCAAGAATGTTACCTCATTTATGTTCTTTTTCCAAGGTTCACTGCTTACGCGTTGACAAGGTAATGTCACAAAGTATGATGTTCAAAATATATTACAGTATGACTCTAGCTAAATCCAAAGCACAGATCTTGTACTGAACACAAATTTTACGCAACTAGAAAAAGCTCAAAGCCTTATGTTTTGCACATTTTTTCACAGGGGGAATAAGCCTAAGATGCTTAACTTCCTGGGTTTTGATGATCAAGAATAGCTATTTATATACTAATTATAATGTTAAGTTTCTGGTATTCCTGTAGTATTTTAGCTGTTGAATGAATAATATCGCAAAAAGAAATTGAAATAAAATCTGTCCTTCTCTTAATGACTGCGCATCGTCTCTCGCAATCATACGAGACCTATAAAAGAATACATGCATATTTTGGGTAAACAAAAGTCAAAACGAGAAAAATGGAATTATTTTTAAATTCCAAATCACCTTATAATAACTTTGCAAGTGTAAAGGTTTGTAAAATGTCTTACACAAAACTCCCATTACAATTATTATTATTCATGATGGCCACGTTTAAACTTTGCGTTGGATGAGCGATATTAAGGGGATCTGCAGTGTCTTCTTCATATGCAAAAACTTTTCTGTGAGTACTAACAGCAAGAGTCATGCAGCACTAGAAAAAATGATGTGATCTTATCCTTTTTTAAGGATGTTCTTATTTAGCGATAAACCGCTTCACAGTTTCATCCGCCATTAATAAGCCATTAATAATTCATTCTGATCGTCTCGCTTCGTTTCGCGAATTCCATTCCTGGTAGGTATGTTACAAAAAAAATAAAGTGTCTCAAAATGATTCAAATCACATGCCACTGGATGGAGCTCAAAGAAACAAAGAAAATGACATAAAGATTGAGAAAATTGGTCAAGAAATAGGGGAGATATGGCAATTTTACTCCTGTGGAACACGCCCCCCTTTTTCTATTGTTTTATAGTACAAGTTAAACAAAAACTGTGACCTCTAATGATACAAAATGACCAAAAATAGCTATATCTTCCTTAGTTTTAAAGATAATCAAATGAAACTTGGAATATAATGAGAATATGGTATGAGGGATTCAATAATATATCCTTCATCTAAATCTGATGATTGAAAACTTAATTAATTAAATTAATTAGTCACAACCTTAATTGTTAAACAATCGGCCGTATCTCCCTTATTTCACAAGAGAATCAAGTGAAACTTAGAATATAATGAGGATATGGTGTGCAGAAGTCAATAATGGCATTTCCACCCAAATCTGATGATTTTAAACTAATTAATTAATCTTAATTAACTAATTAGACACGTTAGTGGTAAGCAATTGACTTTATCGCCCTAAATTTTTAAGGTAGTGAAATAAAAATTTGAATATAATTGATGGTATGGTGTGAGGAACTCAAAAATATATCTTTCACTTTCAACTGAATTAAAATTAATTATTTAATTAATTAAATTAATTAATTAGGAACGACGTTGGTAGTGAAAAATTGTGGATCGGAATAGGAGGCTCAACCATTTTTTTCAAGTATCTTGAACACTGAAGCTATAAGTTGAACTGAATTGCAGAAATTCTCTTATCATGTTTAGGGATCCAATATATTCACAATATATCCAATGTCACTGATGATGCTCTTTACTTCCGAATAATAACTGATAATAATAACTGATCGAGGTGACTGATAACAATAACTGATCGAGGTGACTGTCACTACATAACATCCAAAAGACAATAAAAATCAAGTGCCACTGTCACTAAAATCCTGAAGATGACTGGAATGGATCTACATGGACTGATCATCAAAGACCAAGTCTTGTTGGATCAAGTCAATGGCCAGTGAATACATTGAAATTGAACGGTCTGATGCAGCATCCATTTCTTCATCCTTGGCCCAATATGACACTTTGTCAAAGCGCCATTCAGGCGACGTGATACGCGTCACGGATCTCATTACCAATGCACCTGCAGGCAGCGAAATGCACACATCCAAGCTCGCCGCGTAAAACCATCGCTCTCATCGATGAATTCAATGGAGTTTAGCTCAAACAAAAGCTGAAAAGTGGTTGTATCTATATTATGTATATTTTCAAAGAACCATCTATTCATCTGTTGTCTTGTGACCGATGATTTTAAAGCAGTTTTTGATCGCCTTTTTCTACTCGAAAAGTTGGGAAACTTCCACTCGGCCTATTGTAAAAAGTCGAAGACGAGGCTGCTCGGGATTATATGTGCTTCGTCATCAGGAACTGTCCATTCCACGAAATTGCTTCGCAACGCCTCCCAGAACCTATTTTTGGGTGATCGTATTTTGTTTACGACGCGCACAGTGGCGCGCTGCCAGCAAGGTGATCGGAGAATTCGCGATCGCAGAAAGTGGGTC
Source organism: Protula sp. h YS-2021 (assembly GCA_949752745.1). NCBI lineage: Eukaryota > Metazoa > Annelida > Polychaeta > Sabellida > Serpulidae > Protula > Protula sp. h YS-2021. The sequence goes on along the minus strand of OX457029.1, from coordinate 64,075,825 downwards.
ATTGTAACATACCTACATTCCATTTTTTGCCCCCAACTTTAAAAAAAAAGACAAAGGAAAAACATAAAAATCCTAATTTTCTTTCAACATGCATGCATTAAAACATAAAAAATTCGTCATGTGATTGTTTAAAAGCTGTTTCATATGTTATTCAGGCCCTTTAAAAGCCAAAATGTGAACATATTTCTGGCAAAATGGAATTTTGTTGATTTTTGCCAGTATTTAACTATCATTTCTTTATATTTTTATCCCAACTGAATTCAGTCGAAGCGCAAAAACATTTCAGCAAAAATATAAGCACGAATCCGCTTATAAGCCAGTGGAAGTGTCTTTTCGATTATAGATATATTGGGACAAGTTTTACAGAAATGATGCGGTAAAAACATAAAAATTCCAATTTTCTTTCAATATGCGCGCTTTTAATTTTAAACAATCATCGCCTGGTCTTTGAACAACTAGTTTGCATTATTTTGCCTCTTTCATGGCCCCGTTGTGAAGATGTTTATAGCAAAAAAGAATCTTGTAAATTTTCATGGGTTTTCTCTATCATTTCTCGATACATTTATCCCAACCAAATAAGGTCGAAACAGCAAAATCTTAAGTACAAATCCGCTTATCGAACGGGTCAGAGTGCAACTGAAATCCAGGTTCCAAACCAGAATAAGTTGAACAAGGTACAACTGAAATAAACTCATAGATTAAACTAGTTACAAACTCACAGATCATTTCAAAATTTGCAGGCTAGCAAACATAATTATGAAGTTTCAACAAATCCCAAAAGTGCTTTATTACATATATAGACCACTTATCACATGCAGAGTGTATCAACATAAGTATTGTGTGAATAACTTGCTCATACCCAGGGTGTTTTTTTTTCTGGTGTGGCACAAAAAAAAACAACAAAAAAACCGCGAAGTTCATAGAGTAACTGCAGGTATTCACTTGGTTTTTACACAAAGGGTTTGTAATTCAATCATTAAACTTTTATACATATATTTTAAGGAGTAGTATTCTGCTCTGTATTATTTTTAAGTATACCTTTAATATCGACAAGTTACAACTTCCTTTGCTTGAAGACACTGTGAAAATAAACTGTTGGCTAATTCAAAAGAACATCCTTGTGCCTCGTTCGATTTATAGGAAAAGCTCTCCACATTAAATGAGTTAATGAATGAACTCACGCAATTCTTATTGTTCTAGATACTGTTTATTTGCTGTTTTTGTGTGTTGAAATGAGCATGCGATTGTGACGTCACAATAAGGTTGCTTGGATTGACAGGAGCCCTGCAGATCAGTACCCGAGAACACCGAAGTTTGTCCAGTCACGGTGAAATCCGAGCCGGAAGATGAATTCGTTGGCGATGGCTGGATGACGGTGAGAAGGATAGATGCCAAAGAGGAAAAACAATATGACGAGCAAATTGTGAGTGCTAAATGTGTTACTGACTTTGGTACATCGGATCAGTGCGTTCACGGTGTTCAGTACGGATATTTTAGTTGAGTCCTAAGCACAAGTCAACATTTCTATAAAAAAAGTCAAAAAGATCAGAAACGGCCACGTATATCCCTGTGGCGCCGTGGAACAGCAGTGATCTAAAACCCACAAGATGAAATTCACAGTGTTTGTCCTGTAACTCTAAAAGCGCAGCGTAGTTTATGACACACCTGAAGTAAAGGTTTACTGTGATAGTCGAATCTGCAAAGTAAAAATAAACATTGCCGCTTGTCTGTTCTTCTGTTGCCATAAAAAAATGTGCTAAATCTAATCTTGTTTGTCAGGAGAGTGTAAACTTGAAGATAGCACAGGAAGGCAGTTATCAACACGTCAAATCAGGTAAAGTCGCTCGTGACGTCATAAATATTTATATCTCCCCCTAAGGGAGACATATATAGCATTTGGTGCGTCCGTCCGTCTGTCCGTCCGTCGGTCTGTCCGCAGTGAGTTCTCATGAAATTAATTAGTCGATATTTCTCAAAATACATATTGGGGTACATGTCTAGATGATGCCCGTGTTATTTATTTTTTTTTTTTTCGTTTCTTCAAAATATTCTATTTTTGGCAAATTTTTGAACATGGGGGGGGGGGGTGTTTTCGTGCATTTTTTTCACTTTGGCAGGCTATATCTCCAAAACAGTTCGTTGGATAAGGCTCAGCTGTTGCAAGGAGAACACACATGTAGCGCAAATATATAGTGCCAAGGTTTTCTTCATTTCCGGTGAAAATGTATTTTTGACGAATTTTAAAATTTTTGGTTTTTAACTTTTTTGGGTCATATGGTTGCGATATCTCTGAAACAGTTTGTTGGATTAGGCTGAAACGTGGCAAGAACAACACACATATAGTGCAAATGTTTACTTCATTTTCTGTAAAAATGTATTTTTGGCGATTTTTTTCAATTTTTTGGGCTCGCCAATGTTGTAGTTTTAAGCAAGGAATTTTTTTCCTCGTGACTGATTGGGGGGCGGGGGAGACACATCCGTTTTTGTTTTAACAAAAACACTGGCCAGTCTAGTTTTTCTTGTTCCATTTGTTTTATCTTCTAGTACTGTTTGGAGTGGATATTGTGTGATAGAAAAAAAGTAGTGCTCTGTATTAAAACAAGAATGAGATGATTATTATTACGTCAGGGTAATAATAAGTACAAGGAAACTGAATTTTTCACGTTTTTTTTCTCCGGTCGTTTCAGTACAGTTTGTACTTCTAAGCACAGAATCGCTAAACAAATATCCCGTAATGTAATTTTTGTGGCAATATTTCTGTGTATTTATATTCATTTCAGACGCTCCTAGTATTGACCATATCAAAGAAGAGAGAGCAGACAACAGCTATGAGCAAAGTTTAAGCTATGTACGTTCAATATTCCGGAAACTTTTAACCAATAATGTGAAGTGTAGTGTGGAATGTAGTGCAAAAATGAAACTCGTTTCCTTTTCCAAGCGATTCTGCTTAGAGTTTTATCAGTTTAGCCGCCGTTAAGAATAACTATGGAGCGCTTGTGCCACTTCATATTGATTTTTGGGACCTTTGTTGTTAAGTTCCGACGTATCCGTCGGTTTTATTGAGGCAGTTCTGGCCATCTATGACCGACTTGTCCGGAAAGTGCCGATTGTCTACCCCGAAGGCCACGTGCATCGCAAAGGTCACGCCCACCACAAAGGCCATACATACCCCAAAGGCCACGTGCATCCCAAAGGTCACGCCCACCGCAAAGGTCATACATACCCCAAAGGCCACGTGCATCCCAAAGGTCACGCCCACCAGAAAGGCCATACATACCCCAAAGGCCACGTGCATCCCAAAGGTCACGCCCACCACAAAGGCCGTACATACCCCAAAGGCCACGTGCATCCCAAAGGTCACGCCCACCATAAAGGTCATACATACCCCAAAGGCCACGTGCATACCAAAGGTCACGCCCACCAGAAAGGCCGTACATGCCCCAAAGGCCACGTGCATCCAAAAGGTCACGCCTACCACAGAGGCCATACATACCCCAAAGGCCACGTGCATCCCAAAGGTCACGCCCATCATAAAAGTCATACATACCCCAAAGGCCACGTGCATACCAAAGGTCACGCCCACCAGAAAGGCCGTACATACCCCAAAGGCCACGTGCATCCCAAAGGTCACGCCCACCACAAAGGCCATACATACTCCAAAGGCCACGTGCATCCCAAAGGTCACGCCCACCACAAATGCCATACATACCCCAAAGGCCACGTGCATCCCAAAGGTCACGCCCACCAGAAAGGCCATACATACCCCAAAGGCCACGTGCATCCCAAAGGTCACGCCCACCACAAAGGCCGTACATACCCCAAAGGCCACGTGCATCCCAAAGGTCACGCCCACTGTAGCGACGGAGGGCGAAGAACAAAAAAGTCGGACGTGTTGTGCTCTGTATTTATTGTCCCAACATCGCTCCGTGACTGAAATAACAAAACAATGCGCACTGCATTTCAGCCCCGGCATACAAAGTAACATTTAATAAGTCTTTAACGCTAAAGTCATCATACAAACCCACTAATACAGCATGTGACATCAGCCAAAACTTGTATTATAAACTAACAAACCATTCGAAACTGACCACAAAATTTATCTGAAACCATTATTTACTTAAACAAATAACATTAAACTACCAATTTATGTAATATTTACCTAGTGTGGTGCGCCTAAAGACGGTTACAAACAAAAAGCTCTAAGCAAAACACGTCCTTTCACTTTGACTGCTGATGATGAAATGGCAGAGCGATACCACATGGCACGGGATAATGGCAATGCCATGGGCCCCTCTCGAAACGTGTTTTCAAAAACGTCTGTCCGCTACATGGCTCCCCAAATTACTAGGTAATTTCACATCATTGTAATTGCAACAATCAGTTAATGGTTTACTAACATACCATATACTAAAGAAGACACTTCAACAACAAAATCATCTGCATAAAACAATGCATGTATGCAGATTCAACAAATTACAAAACTGAGCTATACAAACACTTCAAAGACACTTGGCGGGGAATCTACCCCACAATATGATCTATTTTACAGCACAAGACTAATTCACAAAGCACCCCACTATGTGCAACTTTCCACAAGAAGAACTAACTTATTAATTGGACGCTCCAGACATGTAAGTTTCTTTCTCCTTCGACCATTTTTGTCCAATTCTTTATCGCCTAAGACAATCTTCACACTTCGAACCAGACCATCTCGTGATTTAACAACACCAGAAACACGAGCCAAATTCCAAAAATTTCTTGGAACAGAATCATCTTTGAGAACAACAACATCACCTATTTCAAAATTGCGTTGAGGGCGTACCCATTTAGCTCTAAACTGAAGACCTTTCAAATATTCGAGTTTCCATCTTGACCAAAATTGATCGACTAAATATTGGACTCGACGCCATCGTTTGATCGAATACAAGTCCTCACGCTGAAAGGATCCAGGTGGAGAAACAACTATCTTGTTTTTTGTAGTGAGAATGTGATTTGGAGTCAAAGGTTCCGAAAAGTTGGGATCAGAAAGATATTCCAACGTCAAGGGTCGACTGTTGAGAACCGCAGCAACTTCTGTGAAAAAGGTCCGAAGCGAGTCGTCATCTAACTGTTCACCATTTTGAAACAGGAGTGTATTCAATATACTACGAACAGATCTGATTAGCCGCTCCCATGCCCCTGACATATGGGATGCTGTTGGTGGGTTGGCTTTGATTTCAAAGACACAGTTGTTTTCCAAGAGAAAACTCTTCACCCCAGGGTCAACTATTTGTTCAAAAGCTTGCTTGAGCTCACGGTCGGCTCCAATAAAATTTGTGCCCTGATCGCAGCGCAGCAAAGTAATTGGACCCCTGATAGCAATGAACCTCCTCAAGGCATTGATGAAGGAATTTGTGGACAAAGACGTAACTATTTCCAAGTGGACCGCACGTGATGCCAGACACGTGAAGATGCAACCCCAGCGTTTGAGCTCCTTTCGGCCTTCACGGATAATAAAAGGCCCAAATAGATCGACACCACAAAACGTAAACGGTGGGCTAGGTTCAATGCGGTCGGGTGGTAGATCAGCCATCTTTTGATAACTAGTAGCAGCACGCAAGCGTCTACAAACAACACAACGAAATATATGGCTAGCAACTAACTGCCTACAACCCACAATCCAGAAACCACTGGACCTAATCGCGTTTAACGTCATCCCTTTGCCTTGGTGCAATACTCCACGATGACAATGATCAATGATCAAACCAGCAACGTGAGAAGACTTTGGTACTACTACTGGATGGACAAATTGTTGAGACAAAGCAGATTTCTTAAGTCGACCTCCAACCTTAAGCAAACCATCACACAAAATACAGTCCAATTTGCTAAGCGGACTGTTAAGTTTGACTGGATTTGACTGAAGCAAAGCGTCAATTTCCTCCGGAAAGGCTGACTTTTGCACAAGTTTTAGCACTGTTCTTTCAGAAGAGGCAAGGCTTTCCACCGACAACGAGTCGTACACCGACTTCGAACTCCTAGAAGACACCGAAGAAAACCTCTTCGCCTTGAGCGCTTCAAACCAAAGACAGATCAATGCAACAACTCTTTTCAATCGACGCCAGGTTGAAATGTGGGGAAATCTGCTAATATCAAAAGCTTTTGTTGAATTCGCAGCATGAGATTTAACCCGTCTCTTTTCAGGATCACTATCGCTAACAGTTGTAAGTTGCACATCCACAGGAGACAAAGGAAGTTTCGACGATTTTAAGAATTCTGGACCAGAGAACCATTTGGAGGCAACAAGTTCGTTGGGTAAACAACCGCGAGAGGCAAGATCGGATACATTCAGTTCCCCGGTTACATGATTCCACTGATTAACATTCGTGTGGGAGTGAATGAAACCGACCCTGTTTGCAACAAACACCTGAAACCGTCTTGCCATGTTTGATATATAACCAAGAACCACTGTGCTATCTGTCCAAAAGTAATGTTTGGCCTCAAATTCCAATTCAGACTCTAGAAGCTTAGCTACCTTGACAGCCAAGACAGCAGCAGTCAACTCCAAACGAGGAATCGTAATCATCTTTATGGGGGCAACTCTAGACTTGGCCATAACAAATGACACGTGAATGCCACCCATGCTATCTAATGTTCTCAAGTAGCTACAGCAGCCATAGCCTGCCAAGGATGCGTCGCAAAAATGATGAAGCTGAAACTCAACTACCGTGACACCTAGAGGGACAAGACAACGAGGAACCGAAATTCTCTCTAACTCTGGAAAACTATCCAACCATTTGATACATGTTGACTGCAGTGCCGATGGAATCGGGTCGTCCCAGTTCACACCAGATATACAGAGCTGCTGGAGAAGCTGCTTTCCAAACAAGACGAACGGAGCTACAAAACCCATCGGATCGTACAAACCAGCGACCAGTGATAACAAGCCTCGCCGTGTCATTGGCCGACTCTTTGGAGACACTCTAAATTGAAAACTATCGGACTGGATGTGCCACTGAACGCCCAAAGCTCGCTCAACTGGAAACTCATCAAAGCGAAGATCAAGGTTTTCAGAATTCAATTTCTTTTCAGGGGGGATGGACTCCAATACCTCAGCTGAATTCGAGACAAACTTGTGCAACACAAGATTTGCACACTCACACATGTCTGAAGTCCTACGTATTAAATCAACAGCTTGACCAGGCTCTGGTAAACTCTTCAGTCCATCATCAACATAGAAATTATTGCGAAGGAAATCACTTGCGTCAGTCCCAAACCTGTCTTCATAGTCATTGGCGACTTGACGCAAACCAAAATTACTGCACGATGGTGACGAACGAAGTCCAAAGGTGTGAACATCCATGGCATATACACATGGCTCCCTGGACAAATCCCCTGATGGCCACCACAAGAAGCACATGTAGTATCTATCTCTTTCGGGAAGTGTTTATGAAGAGCAAGACAAAGTTATACCGCACCGCATCTGAAAACCTGAAGCTCAGGTACAAGCCTTTGACTTCACACTGTAAAACCGTATAAAAGGACTGGACATGGAAAGCAGATAAAGTAAATTGCTTGCGAAAATGTTTTGTGAAGTAAAAGTGAGAAAAACAAATGATAAATATGTCCAAAAATGATTAATTATATTGTATTATATTACACTGTTGTTAATTTGAATGGTTAATTTGTATGTAATTGTGTTTTAATTATTTAACCAGAGGAATGTATTGTTTAAATCTCATAAAACAATACTAGGCCATCTGGCATATTATAAAGCAAAATTTTAGACCAGAGGAATATATTGTTGACAACAAATTCAACAATCATAAGACCATCTGGTTGTTGATGATATAAATAAATCCCTTTGTTTTTTTTTCATAAAGTTAAAAAATAATTCCTATACATTTTTAAACGGTCAAGATATGCGTAGTAGACCCTATTTTACAATGAATACACTTTAACAATGCCTGATAATGCAGTTCTACCAACACGCTTGCACTCCTTAGACAGAAATTGTGTCCCTTTTTTAACTCACAGGAGTGTATGTTTACTAAACCGAAATTCGCTCTAGTTGAAAGATGACACAATGACATAATCAAATACACCGAATTCCATTTCCAAACAACCGTAAATTTTTTCAAACGCCCGTGAACCTTTTTTATCATTAATTTAACCATTTTAATAAACACTTATCAGTTAATTTACATCGAAAACGGGCTGTTTGATAAATACTCACTAACCAAACAATACATGTTATTTTGTTATTTTATCTAAATTATTTCTAGATGGTCATCCAAAAAAATCACGAGTGTTTATCTAGAAGTCGATTATAAATTCGGTCTAGTTAAAAAAAAAAAAATAAAGGTATTTTTCAAAAATTCAAAACAAGGCGATCGTACGGAATTCCCTTTTGTCACGTGATATAGGTGGTACTGTCGTAATATGAGCTCCAACAAGTTTTTTTTTTTTTTTTTTGGCTATGACAAATTAAACAGAAGCGCTAAAATAACACACGGGCGTTTGCTTTCGTACCGCAAACTGAACGCACGCAACATCTTTCGATTTTTGACGCGACACGGTGTTTGAAACGAAAACGCGAAAATAAAATCAACGCATATATGACATCATAACGCAAACCTGAAATCATGTGACACATTGACCGTCGTACAAATTAATCACATGATCTCTGACTCCGCCCCTTTTGAAAATGATTGACAGTTAATATGAATCAATTTTACAGACGACAACGAGAAAGGTATAAACCAGGACCTTCTTTGTGATTTTACCAAAAACAGAACATGTTTAACACCATCAAAATAGTTTTCAAATCCATCATTGCGATTGAACAATTCCAAATGGATTACGACCAAAGACACAGCATAAATAACACTGTATAAGTAGTTTTTAAATTTTCACTTCAGTGCAATCAAAGACTCTCACATTTAGATGTTACATACGAAACCCATTTAATGAAACTCACAACCAAAGTCGCATATAAAGCGAAACAGCTTAAAGGCTCATACATAAAGCGAAACGCCCTTTTAGAGTGTTCAGTGTACTGCTTGCGATCAATGCCAAGGCCATTTGACAAGTACACGCATGCAGACTACTGCTGTCATTTCTCTCGACACAAACACAAAGTACAGATGTAAATAAAACCGTGAAAACAACCTTTATGGATAAAATTTTGAAAGGAGGTTTAGTTTATCAGAAAGTTGAATATACCCTTTAAGATTTGATCAATTTTGAAGGGTGTATTTAAAATAACAACGCTAAAATCGTAATTTAAAGACGGGATACATATAGCGCTGTTTCCTGGCCAATAAACAGGTGAAAAAGGATTCTATTTGCAGCTACTTAAACGGGTTTTCCGTATTTTATTTAAAAAATTAATTAAAGGCCTAAATGACAGTGGAATGATTTCAAACTCACAAATAGTATCAATATGGGTTTACTCTCTTTCACTGGCTAAATTTTAAGCAGAAATATGCCGTGATAGATAAGAAACCGTGAGTTAAAGACAACCGTTTTCCAGATAGGAAATACGCGTTGTTTTTTGCGCAAAGCTTACACATTTACTTCAGTTCAATGACAAAGTCAATTCATGCCGGAATGTGTTTTTGAATGACATGGGGGGAGATAAACCTGTATTCATTTAAACTGATCGGAACATTAATTAAACACAAATACTGAAAGCCCTCACTCAGGCTAAAGAAATGGCCAATATTTATATTTTTTTCTTTTTTTTCCATCTATTTAACACGAATTGGGAGAATTTTACACGCCAGGGGTGGGGGGGGGGGGGCGGGGGGGACTTCCAAAGCTTTAACTATATTTCAAACAAAATTTATCACATATATCGAACAGTTACACTTGGGTTTTAAAACATTCGTTGACTAATTACGCACCTTTACGAACACCACTTTGGGTTCAGAGGTTACTAGCACATGAACCCATCTGAACTGCACTAGGCAGTTATTATTTTCACTGCGGTCTTCGAGAGTCTCACGTTAGAATTCAAGGCGCTGAAGTCGTAAAAAGAAGCCAAAAGTTCACAGTCTCATTTTTCCAAGGACGGACTGGCGGAAAAAGTCACTGAAGCAAAATTGCGGAAGTGGCGGTATGATACATCTGCGGCAAACCTTAGTCAAAGCTCATCAACTCCAGGAAGGCTCTGCTTGGGTGGGTGCCATCGACCCCATGGTGCGTCTAACCCCTCATGGTCAGCAACCTCTCTCGGCGCACACTAGTCACTGTAGCGACGGAGGGCGAAGAACAAAAAAGTCGGACGTGTTGTGCTCTGTATTTATTGTCCCAACATCGCTCCGTGACTGAAATAACAAAACAATGCGCACTGCATTTCAGCCCCGGCATACAAAGTAACATTTAATAAGTCTTTAACGCTAAAGTCATCATACAAACCCACTAATACAGCATGTGACATCAGCCAAAACTTGTATTATAAACTAACAAACCATTCGAAACTGACCACAAAATTTATCTGAAACCATTATTTACTTAAACAAATAACATTAAACTACCAATTTATGTAATATTTACCTAGTGTGGTGCGCCTAAAGACGGTTACAAACAAAAAGCTCTAAGCAAAACACGTCCTTTCACTTTGACTGCTGATGATGAAATGGCAGAGCGATACCACATGGCACGGGATAATGGCAATGCCATGGGCCCCTCTCGAAACGTGTTTTCAAAAACGTCTGTCCGCTACACCCACCATAAAGGTCATACATACCCCAAAGGCCACGTGCATACCAAAGGTCACGCCCACCAGAAAGGCCGTACATGCCCCAAAGGCCACGTGCATCCAAAAGGTCACGCCTACCACAGAGGCCATACATACCCCAAAGGCCACGTGCATCCCAAAGGTCACGGCCACCACAAAGGCCATACATACCCCTAAGGCCACGTGCATCCCAAAGGCCACGGCCACCACAAAGGCCATACATACCCCAAAGGCCACGTGCATCCCAAAGGTCACGCCCACCGCAAAGGCCATGCATACCCCGAAGGCCACGTGCATCCCAAAGGTCCCGGCCACCACAAAGGCCATACATACCCCAAAGGCCACGTGCATCCCAAAGGTCACGCCCACCACAAAGGCCATACACACCCAAAAGGCCACGTGCATCCCAAAGGTCACGGCCACCACAAAGACCATACATACCCCAAAGGCCACGTGCATCCCAAAGGTCACGGCCACCACAAAGGTCAAACATACCCCAAAGTCACGTGCATCCCAAAGGTCACGGCCACCACAAAGGCCATACATACCCCAAAGGCCACGTGCATCCCAAAGGTCACGCCCACCACAAAGGCCGTACATACCCCAAAGGCCACGTGCATCCCAAAGGCCATACATACCCCGAAGGCCACGTGCATCCCAAAGGTCACACCCACCACAAAGGCCACGTACCCTCTGAAGGTAAAGCACATCCAAAGACCACGTCCACAAGGTGGGCAACACACAACAAAGGCTACGCCCACAACATTGATCAACCACCACATAAGTCACGTGCTACCCAAAGGCCACGCCAACCACTCAGGCCATACACCACAGAGGCCACGTGCATCCCAAAGGCCACACCCACCAGAAAGTCCCCGCACATCACCGAGGCCACGCCCATTACACAGGCCACTGTTAACCCCTTACTTGTTGGTCAGGCAACAAAATCACCCCTCCAGATATACTTAACCTGCTGACCAGAGTAGATTATACAATGTCAAAGCGACCCGGTATTAAACTTTCCAACAATTACCTCCTTATAATTCTGTTAGTTCATTGCAACGTCATTGCAGACTCTTCGTTGATTTATTTATCAATGTGTGTCTTGTTTTATTAGGGGCTGTCAAATGGTGTTGATGATGGCAAAGAGCAGGAATTCGTCTCGGATTTCAACCCTAGTATTTACAACGTGAAGAAGGAACTTATGGCCAGTATTTCTGAGGGATCCGACCTGGATCCGGACACTTCCGTGAAGCACAAGGGACGCGGGAGTAGACCCAAGAAGTCCACGGTGTGTGACGTCTGCCACAAGACCCTGAGCTCGCGCGGGAATCTCTCCAAGCACATGAGAATCCACAATGGAAATCCGCAATTTGAATGCAGATTCTGTGGC